>PVJS01005643.1:0-63310 GCA_004027185.1 Glis glis | reverse complement strand
AAAAAATCAGTAGCTTTCATATACGCCAACCATGAATCCACTGAGAAAGAATTCCAGAAAACAATTCCATTCACAACAACTTCAAAACCAATCAAATACCTAGGAATAAACTTAACCAAAGAGGTAAAAGACCTCTACAATGAAAACTATAAAACACATTTTGTGCATGCATTCCTGCCCTGTGGTTTCTGATAAGAATCTCTTTGAATGTGCTATACACTATTCTTTTTTTTTTTTTTTTTGGTCGTACTGACAATTGAACCCAGGGACATTCTACCTCCAAGTTACACCACCAGCCCTATTTTATTTTTATTTTGAAACAGAGTCTCACTAGGTTGATGAGAGTCTCACTGCTTGCTGAAGGCTGTCCTCAAACCTGCGATCCTCCTGTCTCAGCCTCTCAAGTACTGGGATTACAAGCCTGCACCACCACGCCTGGCTTTACGCTATTCTTTAGAATGAAGAATACCTCACTGCCTAACTGTCTAGTGTACCTGATTAAAAAATTCAAACCATGAAACCAATTGTTTTTAAGGAAAAATTAATTTAAAAGTTTGCATGGTTTTACCTGTATCATGCATTTTTGTGTTTTTAATATTACTATACTTTAAAAACATTGTTAGGTAAGAAGTGGCAAAAGGATGCAAAATGCTTAAATGTTAAACACAAAATATTTCTATACAAGTATTTATGTTTAAAAATATTCCATTTGAGTAGTTCTAGGACAATTTTCAGTCATGATATGATTTCAAAGTAGACGATAGATATATTAGTAGACCACTGTGAGGTCTCAAAAAAATAAACTTTGAAAAGCAACTTTTTTGATTGACAACTATTTTGAATGTGCAATAGTTTCTGGTTCAGTCTATTAAATTTATATTTATATATTTAGCTATATATAGCGGGCTCTAGCAGACGCTGCTTGCTCCGTAGTCCCGCTGCTTCATGTAGCTCCCTGATAATGCTTCCGTGGTTCCTGCCACAGAAGGTCGCTGCTCCCTGAAGCTTCCTGAAGATTATTCTGTGGTTCCTGCCATGGAAGGTCACTGCTCTAAGGCAGCTCCCTGAAGATTCTTCCGTGGTTCCTGCCATGGAAGGTCGCTGCTCTAAGGCAGCTCCCTGACACTAGTCTTTCTCACATGATAATGACACGAAGCCTGATATAATAATTTGAAGAATATATTTAATAATTTGGAGGGTCGGGGAGGAGATAGATGATGATTCTCCTGACCATGTGTAATCAAACACAGAAACTAACAATTGTCACAAGTTCAGTAAAGAATGTCAGTGAGGCAGGCATGTGACAGGCTTGAAGGAAAGAGGGATTAAACATTACCGGGTGGAGACAACATCAAAGATTGCACCTTAGAGATTACACCAGGTCCCTTGGAATGTCCACTTGTGGATAGATCCCACCCAGCCAAACACCGCGTATTCAAACTGAGCTGGTCCAAGATGATAATCTCAGTGTGAGTTCTAAGATGGTCTGCATGGATTTACCTGTATTATGCATTTTTGTGTTTTTAATATTATTATATTTTTTAAGAACATCCTTAGATAAGAATTGGCAAAAGCATGTAAAATGCTTAAATGTTAAACACAAAATATTTCTATACAAGTATTTATGTTTAAAAATATTCCATTTGAGTAGTTCTGAGTAAGACAATTTCCAATCATCATATGATTCAAAGTAGATGAAAGATATATTAGAAGGCCACTGTGAGGTCTCAAAAAAATAAAAATTGAAAAGCAACTTTTTCTATTGACAACTATTTTCAATGTGCCATATAGAGTCTCTGGTTCAGTCTATTAAATATATATTTATATATTTAGCTGTATACACACACATACACAAGATGAAAGCTACACTTAAATAAAATATCACTCTAAAAGTAAAAAGTTCTAGAAGTAGTTCTGAATGTGAACATTGCATGTAAGAGCAACAGTCATGCAAAAATTCTGTGAATGTCAAATTTAAAAATCTGAAATCTGCTGGTAGACTAAAGGAGGATGTTCTAATGGTATTATTAGATTAATCCATGCATTCAAACAATTTTTTTGTGATACTAGGGATGGAACCCAGAGCATTCTACCTCTGAGCTACATCCCCAGCCCTATTATTTAATTTTTATTTTGAAACAAGGTCTTGCTAGGTTGATGAGAGTCTCACTACTTGCTGAGACTGTCCTTGAACCTGCAATCCTCCTGTCTCAGCCTCCCAAGTACTGGGATTACAGGTGTGTGCCACCATGCCTGGCTCAAACACTTTTCTTACACTGCTTTCATTTATTTGGCTGTAACAGTTTATAATTTCACTTTATATGTATATACTTTTATTGGTGCATTGCAGTCTTACATCATAATGTACTTCAGAGTGATAGTGACATACGTGCAAACAACTAAAACACTTTTTAAGCTGGAGTTATAGTTTTTCCTACTTGACTTCAATATATAGCCTTTCTCTCTATTTATAGTACATATATTATTATATAAAATGTACATTATTTTATTTAATATATTATATACATGTATACATGTATATAATTATATACATGTATATAATTAATACATGTATATAAATAATACATATTATGTTTATACATATACATACATTGTATATGTATGAAATATATGTATATATATTTCAATAGTTTTGTACAATGTCCTAAAAATTACCTATGGGTAAATTCCCAGGTATTCAAAGTATGGCTGTGTAAGTGTATTCTGAGATAAAAATAAATATGCACAGCTCTGAATACCATTTTATGTAAAATTAATTATCTTAGCTGGATGTGGTGGTACACAAGTGTAATCCCAGTACTTGGGAGGCTAAGACAGGAGGATAACAGATTCAAGACCAGCCTCAGCAACTTAGCAAGATCTCAGCAACCTAGTGAGAACCTGTTTCAAAACAAAAAATAATAAAAGTCTAGGTCTGTAACTCAGGTAGAATACTTCTTTGTTCCATCCCAGTACCCTACCCCCACCCTCACACACACACATTAATAATCTTTAGTGTCAGTCTGGTTTCATCAGACAAACTTTTAAAAATTAAAAATTTATACGAAATTATCTTTTAATCAGGAAATCTGTGTTCTAGATACTTTAAGTTTTATTAAAATGTATTATCCAAATAATGTGCTAGAATGGATCATCTATATATCTATCTATATCTAATATTTCTTGAAACTGAACACTATATCTGATTCATGTCTAAATCACTCATATCCAAAAATTCCTCATATAGATGAAAAAAATAGCCATACTTACATTTTCAACTAAAGCTCTCCAAGATTTCATGATACCAACTAAATTTTATACTCATATATTTGTACATTTTCTATTTTATAACTTTTCCAATGAAAAAGCTAAAAGAAAATACATGTGTAAAAATCAGTCATAGCTATGATCAGTGTTTGAAGATACCAGTGTGCATTAAATAAGTCTTTTCTCCTATAGAACAAGTAATTCTATTTAAATCTACAAATTGTGCCATCACTTAAGTTTTAACTTAGGGACACCTTAACCTAGGTGGTATTTAATTAACTTTAACTCTCTAATTTAAATTAGCAGCTCTATGATAGTTCTACTCCCATCTAAAATCTATGGTCTTAAAAGCTTTTCAGTGATTTATGGCTATACTGCACTTTCTGCCCCTTCTTCTTTCTTACATGCTATTGTCTAAACAGATGCAAGCATGTAGCCAAGAACAAAACTGGCAGCTGGATCTCTGGAATTTACTATTCCCAGAGAGCTCAGTAGAGAGAGAGAGAGAGAGAGAGCGTGTGCGTGTGTGTGTGTATTTAAGCCTGCTCCCAATTTTACCAACACGCTCACATATTGCTAAAAGTGCCTGAGGGAAAAAGTTATAATGACTATAAGTAGACACAGTTTTCATAAATAACTCAAGGAACTTTATTCTACTGGTAAAATGCACACTTAAACTACTAAAAATAAGAAAGTCCACTGCAACTCTCCTCTCTGATCCTTAAGAACACATCTGCATCTGTGATGCCAACTGCTGCGTCAGTCGTGGCATTTGCTGTCGGCTTATGGCACACAGGAGGCAGTGTCGGCCTGCACCATAATCTTTCTGGCATCAACAGAGTGACCATATGTGCAGGACTCACCACTGAGTATCAGCAGTCAGCATGTTGCCTTGGCACATAGTAGGCACTTAATAAAATAGAATGTGTTGACTAAATAAATAAAATAATGATAGCATTGACTCTAATTTCACAATATTGTAAGACATCACTCTCATAGTCAGAATTTTCCAAGATATACAACTCTTTAGCTATATGATTTTAAACAATAACTTGACATAACTTGACATAGCATAAAACTTCATCTAGTCCTTCATCTAATGCGAGTATAAGCAAATGATATACTCAAATCACCTAGTATCTGCCTAATATATTGGAAGATGTCAATGTATGTGTAAAACAAACAGGCATCGTCAACAACAGTTTTTTAAAATATGTTTTAGATATTCCTTTGGAAAGAAATGTTTTCTCAAATAATTTATTCTAAAACTTTGAGAAAACTGTCTTGGTAAATAAGACCCACTCGACATCTTTTTAAGAAATAGTAGATCTTATATTTTTAAATATACCATGCTCCTGAATTGCTAGGTTTTTAAACTTTCCTAGGTTCCATCAGTAAGCAGTAAACAAAAGGAGAGAAATATTACAATCAAAATATTTGAGCTGAATAGAAAATTTTAAATATGCCTTACTAACTACACGTTATAAAATTAACTGTGTGATGTTCATGCCACTAATTTCTATGTGCATTACATGTACCCTACAGACTTTTTTTTTGTGTGTGTGTGTGTGTGGTACTGGAGTTTGAACCAAGAGGCATTCTACTGAGTAGAAGATCCAGGAAATAGATAAGTGTTAAAATGAGAATGTGGAGAGAAGTCTGTTGCATATTTGAACTTGCCTGCCCTTTTTTAACTGTTTGTTTTGAAACAGGGTCTTGCTAGGTTGCTGAAAATCTCACTCCATTGCTGAGGCTGTTGTGGAACTTGTGATCCTCTTGTCTCAACCTCCTAAGTACTGGGATTACAGATATGTGCCACTATGCCTGGTTTACTACAAATTAGAAAGTGTTTTTCAGCTGGGTTCTGTAGCACATGCCTGTCGTCACAGGACTTGAAAAGCTGAGACAGGAGGATCACAGGTTAGAGGCCAGTGGATGGTAACTTAGCAATACCCTGTTTAAAATTAAAAGAAAAATAGATCTGAGGGTGTAGGTTAGAGGTAGGGAGCCATAGGTTCAATCCCCAGTACCACACACTAAAATAAAAAATAAAATAAAATGTGCTTTTTCAAAAACATTGAGGACTGAAGTAGCTCCTCTCAACTCATATCTATTATTCCAAGTCTTTAACAGTGTTCAAATATGCAACAGACTTCTTTCCACATTCTCATTTTAACACTTTTCTATTTTCTGGATCTTCAAAAATTAAATGAGTATACTAATTCAAGTCACTATGGAAAATAAACTATACTTTTTAAGGTTTAATCATTTAAAGGTAACTTTTAATCTTTCTTTGTGATTTGTATCCCCCTTTCTTAGTTTATTTTGACATGCTTTTTTTCTCCTTTTTCAACTTCTTTCCTTTTGAGTTCTTCTCTTTTTTTTTTTTTTTTTTCAGTACCTGGTATTGAACGCAGGGACGTTCTACCTCTGCGCTACACCCCCGGCCCTATTTTTTATACTTTATTTTGAAACCGGGTCTCACGAAGTTGCGGAGGGCCTCACTAAGTAGAGAGAGAGAGAGAGAGAGAGAGAGAGAGAGAGAGAGACAGGGAGAGACAGGGAGAGAGAGCGAGAGAGCTGAGGCTGGCCACGAACCCGGATCCTCCAAAGTACTGGGATTACAAGCGTGTGCCACCACGCCCGGCCTTGAGTTCTCAAAGCATGAGCATGTTCTTTTAGCCTAACCTTCATGAACTCACCCTGAACCTTTTTAGATTCTTTATACAAGTTTGTTATCTTTCCATCACTGTGGCAAAATACCTGAGATAAATAAGGAGGAAAGTTTTATTTTGGCTCACAATTTCAGAGGTTTCAGTCCATGCTTACTTGGCTCTGTTGTGTTTAGTCCTGGGTGACACAGTATATCATGGCAGTAGCACATGGTGGAGGAGGTCTCTTCATTTCTTGGTGGCTAGGAAGCCAAAACAGAGAGAGGAGGGGGCTGAGATCCTGAAATCCCCTTCAAGGACACAGTCCCAGTGGCCTATCTTCCTCCCTCTAGGTCCTACCTCCTAAAGATTGTACCACCTCTCAGTAGTGCCACAGGCTGGGACCAAGACTTCAACACGTGGACTTTTAGGGGACATTCACAATTAAAACAACAGCAATTTTCTTGAAAATATCATTTACTTTCCACCTTCTTTTACTCATTCCTGAATTCTCCCTTCAAAATCATCATTATGGACTAGTTTCGATTATGAGAACAAAAGGAGGAGAATATCTTTTTGATTCAAAGTTGGTTGACAACAGTATTAAACATCATTGCGAGGAGAACAAAGAAGAAATCCCCAAAATAGAGAAGTGTTTCTATTAGAGCTCAATAATGAATTTTGCTTAGAAATATTTTTTTTTATTTTTTTGGGGGGGGTACTAAAGATTGAACCCAGGGGCATTCTACCTCCAAGCTACACCCCCAGCCCTATTTTTTTTCTTTATTTTGAAACAGTGTCTCACTAAGTTGGGAAGGGCCTCACTAAGTAGCTGAGGCTGGCCACGAACCTGAGATCCTCCAGTCTCAGCAGAAATAGCTTTTTAAAATTAGGAATATGTTATTCAACAGGTGTATATTAAGAGCATACTATGATGAAGAATGCACTAAAAAAGAACACAAAATGTTTGTCCTCATTGAATTTAAAGAGCAGTGGAGAATAATAAAAACATAATTGAATGTAAATATTTATATGAAGATACTTTCAAAATAAATGATGAAAAAGCAAATTTGAACTACAAAGTAAACACAACCACCACCACAGTGACAAAACCAAACCAGAACCAAAGCACAAAGGGAATAAAACACAGATTTATTATCTACTATTTTCTATAAAATCTAGCAGAAAAGAATCATCTTGTTATTGCTTAATTATTAATAGTAATATAATTTACCTCAGTGTTATTACCAAGAAAGGACTCTCTATATGTATACAAGTATATACATGCAAAAACATTTTAGCATGGATATTTACTAATTTCTGGGAGTATTACTGATCTATCACTTTTCCTCTTGACTATATCCAGATAATTATAGTCAATAAATCATGTACATATATTACTATATTGTTTTGCTGCTCTTAATGAACAGACGGAATGCCAAAATAGAAGAATGTAGAGAATCATTACCAAGGATTTTAAGATAGAAGCAAACTAGTCAGTCTTCTATCGTCCAGTAGAGGAAGGTAAGCAGTGGAAAATGCGATAAATAATAGATTAGATAGATGATAGATACACAATTGTACAATGGAATATTGTGCTTAATACAATTAAAGAAGTTTAAAGAATCCATGAGAGATTTTGAAAGAACCAGTGAGTTTAAATGGTGATGGAGTAGAATTAACAAAATAAATTTCTCTGATGAATTGGCATTCAGAGGTGATCCAAAGGATGATTATAGCTGGCCAGGTAAAATGTGTCATGAAGGACCTTTCAAGTAATAGATTTTGCAAAAGTCCAACAGGCAAGAACCTGAAAGTTTGAATTACTGAAAGATCGTATAACTAGAGCACAAAGACCATGTAAGGAATGACTATAGAATATGAAAGATATTACTATTATATGTCAGAATCATATTATTTAACATAGTATTGCATGTTATATAATACAACAGTGGCAAATTTGCACACATAGGCTTCCAGGCAAGAAGCTTAAATACAGCAAGGAAGGTGTAATAGTAAGTAATGGAGACTTTTGACAAACTACCAAGCCAATGCTTAGCTTCTATTTAATTCCAAATTGTTGCACATGAAATGTGGGCCTACTGCTCTCCAATCTTCTGACTTACCAAAGGAAATCAGAAATAGAACAATATGTTTGAAACCTCCTGAATTTTAAATTCTGGTTTGAAGATTTAAATACTATGCAAACCAAAGAAAAGATACCTATGAACCAGATACAACCTAACTGCCTTTTAGGTTGTTAAAAATTTCAAATTTTGATCCTGGCAAAGTGGTACATGTTTGTAATTCCAGTACTTGGAAAACAGGGTCTCCCTAAATGACTGAATACAAGCCTAGAACCTGTGATCCTCCTGTTTCAGCCTTACAAGTACTGAAATTACAGGCATATACCAATGTACCTGGCTTATTGACACAGTTTTATCTTTTGCTTTTGCCCCTTGAAAGTTTTTCCTGACTTCTATAGAGGAGAATTATTAATATGTTTTTGTTCCTATTACCTCTTCCTACACTTATATTTCCCCTCTAGTAACATAATCCACATAGTTCCTGTGATCTGTTCTACATATACCAACTACGGAATTCGAGTGAACAATGCCCATGAGACTACTTTTCCCACTGACATCGGTATGGGCAGTGACCAAGGAAACCTTAGTATTTCATGTAGGCACTAGGGATAAACACATGTACCAAGTTGTGTTTCTTTTAAATAAAAATTTTAGAATTAAGATTTTTAGTTTTTGTGACTATAGTGATTTAAGTCCCCAGTGGCAAATGACCATATCTTATCCCATGTGAAAAAATTGGCCTGTCAGAATGAATGTGACACATAAAGACAATTAACATCTAAGTTAGAAATCACCTTGATTACTTGAAATTTCAGATTCTAGTCTCTGCTCCCTACCACTACCCTTATTTCTGTCTCCACAAACCTTGGTTCTTCAAACCATCTCTGCAATATTTGGATAGATACTATTTTTCATCATATATGCCATTTTTAAGTATTATTTTATAGGCTTAATATGTATCACCTATAGCTAAAATGATTCTCACAAATTAAGTTCAGTAGCCTTACTGATTCTCAATCTACTTTTATGAATATTTTCTTAAAGAATTTGTTTTCTGCTAACTTCTTAAATGATAGGAGATGGAGACCTCAATTCTCCTCTCTACTAATGGCTAGCACTTATCTAACCATCTAATTTGCATTTCATGTGGAACCCTAGAAGTAATGCTAGATTCAGTTTTAGTCAATGATCACATTTACTCAAATCCTACCAATTATTAAATCCTATTTGTTCTTCATTCTGAATAGCATCTATTTCTTTTTATACCCTTTCATTAATTTATTTATTTATTTTATCAGGTGCATTGTAATTTTACATCATATCGGGGTACAGAATGTTAGAAAATACATGAAACAAGAGTTATGTGTATCTCTATTGCTAATTCAAATATTGCAGCTTATATATTTGCCATATTTTACTTGACCTTATATAGTCTCCTCAATGATCCCTCTGCCACTTGGTTTCATCTCTTCTCATCTATTTTATTACTAGAGTTATATTTTTGAAATAAAAATCTGTATATATATATGTATGATGCTGATATTTTTCAGTAGTTCTCATCACTTGCAGATTGGAATTCAAACTTTTTAATATTCTGTAATCTTCACTATCAAAACTCTGTTTGTCATATCAATAATATAATCATATGCCCCCATCATTTTAGTTCCAAAATAATACAATTCCTAATTGTTTTGTGCTGTTGTCATGCAATTTTACATTTTCAGGCTTTCGGTTATATGTGCTAGAACCCCTATTCCCCTCTTATAAATGGAAGACTATTTACTATCATTAATAATCATACATAGATATTAGCTATTATCCACATAATTTCCTGACTATCTAGACAAATTTATTTACATCCTTCTCTTTCTGGTCAAACAACTTACTTTTACTATGGCATGAATCTTGCTATAATTATTTGTTTACTCATTTTCTACTGTACTGCAATGTAAGATATTTCTAGGTAAGAAGGGTAAATTTCTTCTTGGTATCTAGGATAGAAAATGACTAACGATGAGCTGGGTGTGGTGGCGCACACGTAATCCCAATACTTGGGAGGCCGAGACAGGAGGATTGCGGGTTTGCGGCCAGCCTCAGCTACTTAGTGAGGCTCTCAGCAACTTAGTGAGATCCTGTTTCAAAATAAACAATAAAATGGGCTAGAGGTGTAGCTCGGAGGTAAAATGCCCCTGGGTTCAATCCCCATGACTGCAAAAAAAAAAAAAGACTAAAAAAATGGTGGTGTTTGATTAATATCAAACTGAACTAAAAAGTTAGTGCTTGGCCCTTTATCTTGCATGTTTAAATTATCTATTAAATAATATTATTTATTGGTGGTCTTATACCCATAAATGGCATGACTTAAGTCCTATGTGTGTAATACAAAATCAAGTTGCTTAAGTGCTTTGATTTCTATCTGCTCATTGTTACATGTGGATATTGATTTTCTTTTCTTTTTTTTTATCTAGCATTGTTCTATTGATAGCATCCTCAATGTATCACAAAACCTACATAGTGGGTATTCAATAGATGTTACCTACTTCTATCCTACCTGTGCTTTGACATTGTCATCAATCACTAGGTCTCCTTTGTAATACTATAACTTTATTAATACAGAAGTTATTGGATAAGACAACTATTATTTTTAAGTTAAATGCTTTGAAGTGTCTATATTGAGAAAGAATCAGGTAATTCAGCATTTCTAAGATGTTTGGAATAAGAACATCAACCTTGTAGACCAGTCTGTTCTATATTGTGCAGGCATTTGTTTTAGAAAGGCTCACAATGGAATAATTACCTATTCACTTTAAGAGCCCTGGCTTAGCTACCACTTAATCAATGCAAGTTAATGTAGCAGATAGGCTTTATTTTCTTATAGTTAGCTTTATTTTAACAGTAAAAGATAATGAGTAGTAGAAGACATAAGCACAAACACATACACACATATAAAGGAAAGCTATTTATCATCTCACACTAAATGTGCAGTAAGTGATGTAAAACACAAAATACATTTTGCACAGTATGTCTCTCAGACATCAGGTTTAGAAGTGAATCCAAGATATGACTAACACTGTGAATGTAGCTGGATTTTAATGCTAGAATAAGAAACCTACAATTTGGAAATTTTCCAACTTAGCACACATACTGTATCTTTTTTGTTTCTCTGAGTTTTTATTCCAGGATACCTTGGGACTGTACTACTTTAGTTAGCCAGAGAGCCATGCATCAAACTCCCTGAAAACAAGACATTAGAGCCTGGAAAATCAGATGATGAATCACAAAAAATCAAAATAGAATGAAGATATTTTTCCATCTGACTCTACCTTAACAGCAATATTAGAGCACATAATAATTCTCTTAATGTTCAACATAAAATAAAATAAAATATAGTATAACCTTGTAAAATTCATTTTGGCATGATGCTACTATGGATTAAGGAGTAATCTGTCATTCTTGGTGGTATCATTAAATGGAAAGAGTGACAAGTTCACCCTTCCACCACTATATTAATTTTTAAAAGTAAAGCAGTCTGCAATTATGCCACATTTAAGTTTATCTGCACCAATATATGACTTATTGATTTTGCCAATAAATTATTCAAGTCACTTGACAATAGATTTGCCCTGTGACATAGCTATGGAAATAAATAAGAAGCTCAACAGGAAAAAAAAATGTCATTTTATACAAGTTTATTTGCTTTCTGAAATTTCAAGCATGCATGCATGCATGCGAAAAAGTCAGTAGAATCATAAATTAAAAATAACATAATATTGATGGGCATGAGACATTTTTCATAATGGACAGTGTAGCTGAATTGTCATAAATAATGTCATTTAATTTCAAAATAACCTCAGATTTGTACATTCAAAATATAAATAATGCAATACTGAAAACAATCTTAGTATACACATTTCACTACAAAAAGTAAGGCAAACTCTATAAAATATTCAAAACATTAGAAAGATATAGATTATATATATTCAATAATTAAATGACATTATGAAATCATTTTAACTCTCTAGGAACAATATCCTACATGAATATGAGAATATTCCATGTGAACATAGAGAAATCATGTAATGGACTCCATGTGCTATTACCTAGATTAAGTAACTAATTGTTCACATTATTTCCATATTCATGTTTTCTATTTTTGCTATAATACTTTAGTTAAATTATTGACATAATGGATTTGCTCCATGAAATATCTTATTATGTTTATCTTTTGTTGTGTGTAGTACTGGGAATATTTTTGTTTTTTTAAATAAATGCAGATATTTGGTTATATGTAATACCTTATGTGTAAAAATTTAACAATTATAACTACAGTAAAGCAATAATTCATTAATATAATCTAATATGCACTTGGTATTGAAGTTCTCATGTTGACACACTAATTTTCCTCTAACCCTGTATTTCCCATATTGTGAAATTTTGATCTAAATCCTCTGGTTGACTCAAGTGAGACATTGTTGGCAAGAATACTTTATAGGCAGTGAGTATTTCCTGGGGCCTCACCCAGGAATGTACATAATGGTTGTGGCATTCCTAGGGATGCCAAAGATAATCACCATGTGAGAGTGGAGATAATCTTATTCATCCATTGTGAGGTGATAATGTTTTCCCTTAAACTGGAAATACTAGGTGGTGTGATATTTTATGTATTCTGAGAAAAATAGGTTATGTTCCACTTCTCATCACATAGCCATACAAATAGCAATTTTCTAAAGCCATCTTTCCTTCACCCTTATTGAATGACAGTCTTCTGTAAATAAGAGCTTTCCCACATCAAGCTAAGCTCTTTAGTTACTGTATAATATAGTGTATGAAAGAAAGAATAAATGTTTCAATTATTCCTTTTAGTTATCTTTTTTTCTGTGTATAATAGTCTTGTTTAAGTGGAGAAAAATGTATGTTTTGTCTTACTTTATTGGCTTTCTCTTTTTCACTATGAAGGACTTGTACATTTTTATATTTAGCTTTTTTGAACTCATTATAGAACCTATTATGTTTTTTTAACTATTGAAGTATAGCATACAGATTTAAAAAATATACACACCATGGATACATAATTTGATTTGTTTTCACAAAATACAACATATCTGTTTCACAACAGATCAAGAAATGGAACATCAGAAGCAGCTCAGAAAACTCCCTCATGCCCCTTTCCAGTCACCTGCCCCCAAATATCTACCACTCTCCCTCATAAAACCACAGATTGGTTTGATCTGTTTTTGTACTTAACAAATATGAAATTTTACAGTATGCATCATTTTGTGTCTGATTTCTCTAAATCTTCACCAAAATGTTGCATTGTCAGTTTTATTAATTTTAGCAATTCTAGTGGATATGCAATAGTATCTTTTGCTGGTTTAAATTGGTATCTCTATAATAAATAATAATGTTAAGTCTCTTTTCATGTAATTCTTTGTCATTTTTATACATTGTTTTCTGATGCACCTATTTAAATGTTTAGTCCACCTTTTAATGATATTACTTTTGTTTTTATAATGAGTCTTAGGAGTGTCTTATGTTCTCTCATTATAACTCCTTTATTATTTTATATTTGAAACTTACATGATATACATATGTATATGTTTGCACATAGTATAGATTTATTATTCTCCTTCTTGGAAAATTATAATTTACCAATGTTTTCTTTTATAATTAAGACACTTTTTAATCTTACTTAAAATATTTGCTTGTCACAAAGCCATTAGAATTGTCAGATTTCTCATATTTTTGAATATATAATTTTTGCAATTGTTCGAGTTTTTAGTTGTTCTCATCAGAAACATTGTCTTGCTGCCCAAACTGTCTTCTACCCAGAAGCAGAATTTATTTATTGGTGGTCAAATATTTTATTATGTATAATATTAAATGAATAGCTTTATGAAAGAATAAGTTCTTTATAAATTTCACTTTTTATACTTAGTTATTCCATATCAAATAATATATGACTAGATAGTAAAAAGATATTCAAACGTATCTTGGATAACATCATAATAGGCCTTGAACTTTCAAACCAAATGCCTTTTTTGAATAGAAAAAATGTGGTTCAAGAGTTCTTATTCTTCATATGCTTCTTACAGATTATTAAAGGTAAATTTTGATAATAGTTGAAGAGATTTCACTAATATAATAAATGTGATCATGTCAGTCAATATAATAGTAGATTCTACCCAGTTGTCCAATGGTTACCTTTCTGAACTGCAGAACCAAATATGAAGTGATTCCAACCAAATTCCGAAGTTACTTCTTAGAAGTTCAATAAAGATATTATTTTCTTTACACAGGGGAATAGTCTAGAATTCTTTATGGTCTGTATGATAAAGCAAAAGGGAAAGATTTTCTTAGCTTTTCTCTGACCCAACTATTTGATGTTTTATAACTCCACTTATGCGCCTCTATCTTCAGTACTTGGGAACCCCAATTAGTTGCAATATATCAAAGTTTAGAGCTGTTCAGTATAATATAAATAATTAATAAAATTAGTAAAAATGGTTATGCACACTTTATTTTAAGTACATTGCAACAATAACCTTGAGAAAATAAGAAATTAACTTGGTATTTGCAACTGATCTGATTTTTAACTAACAGGAATGATTTTACTTTTAAATCAGACAATTTCAAGATTATTTTATCAAGTAGGATTCTACCTGTTAATAAATATTAATGTCTTGAATTTGAATTAGTTACAAAATTATTTAGATAGTTCACTTGATTTCTGTATAATTCAGATATTCAAAAATGTTGAAAAATGATAGTTTTTCTTGTTTCTACTAATGTTCAATCCTTTCAAAGCAATGTTCTAAGGTTTGCAATTATTCCTTATCATAGCTAATGGTACTTGGAAAATAAAAAAGAAACATTTTGCCAATGTTATTAGTTCTACATATGTTGAAAACCCCATCAAGAAAAGAATTCTGAGCATTCTCAAAAACATGTTGGGCATTTGTGTCACTGAACATTAGATTCAAGTGTGTATAATAATCATGATAAAAATTGGTTTATAAATGCTAGAATTTATTCTCTCAGATTAAGACAAAAAAAACTACCAATGGGGAAAAAAGCCACCCCCTTACCTACATAAATTAAAAAAAAAACAAAGAAAGCAAATATTTTCGGGATAAAATGATAGCTCCATAAAGCAGTTTCACTCTACTTCTTCTACCCTGGTTGGACACTGGAGTGCACAGGACAAACTAACATAGCTAAGAGAATCCTCACCTTCCACTCTTCAAGGCATTAGGAAGGAGTGAGTAGAAAGACCAAAAGACTTGTGCTCAAAAAAGTTTAAAAGTCAGCTGGGAAAGAGCCTTAGCCAGCTTTCGTGGGAGTTGTACATAACTTTTCTGCTCACAAGTCCTTGGTAATAACTACATCTCAGTGTCACACCTAACAATAAAGGAGGTTGGAGTTAAAAGTGGATATGTAAGAGTAAGGGGAAGGAGAGGGTGGGAAGAAGTTGATCAATAGGTACTAAGTTACAATTAGATAGGAGTAAGAAGTCCTGTTGTGCTTGTACACAGTAGGGTGACTACAGATAATGATAATGCGCTGTATACTTCAAGAAGCTAGAAGAAAGGATTATGGATGCTTTCCCACAAAGAAATTATAAATATATGAGGTGTTAGATATGAATTAAATATTATACCATGTTTACATGTGTAGAAGCATCACATAGTACTCCATAAATATGTACATTTTTATATTTTTATTTTTCAGTTAAAATAATTTTAATTTAGCTACCAATTATTTGGGAAAAATTAGAGTGCAATAGTAAAAATTCATTTTAACCTTCTTCTAGGCAAAACAAACACTTCATTAGTGAAACTCTCCTGCCACTAAGTTTCTGAATTTAGATAAAAGTTTCACCAATGTATTGTCTGCTATGAAATTGAAATTGAAATCATTCACATAGGAACAGAAGGATGGGATGATGTTAGTTCAGTTTTGTTTGTACAGATCATAGGAAGGACCGTGGGATTTTGGAAATAGCAGCTTTAAAGTCATTTGCAAAATTTGCAAACAGGGTCTTGATTCTAATGTTTTCCTGTAGTGTCAGGGTTTAATGATCTTTCGGTGGCCCAGTTCTGCAATGTGGCATTAGAGTGATTTCTGGAAGTTCAAATAATAATCTGTTTCTTTAGGTCATCCAAACCTTTATAATAAATCACTTCCTACTTCAGTTAGCTAAAGTAGATTTTGTATTCTAGAACCAAACCCTGACCATCAGAGGGTAGCTAATGTGGTCAACATCAACTAAAAGTGGTCACATGGGGGGATTTTTAGCCTCAGAAAATTTACCAAATTTATTTTGAGGCACCTAAAATTATATTAATTGCATAAATTTTATGTAATTACAGGTGTTTTTAATGGGAAAGAATTGCTATCAGAAAAGAATATTTTCATTTTAATAGCAATAATTTTTGAATACCAATTGAATTCCCAGATATGATAATTCAAGGTATATTGAATGAGGTTAAGAATTGGGGTTTGAGCTGGGTGTGGTGGCGCACGCTTGTAATCCCAGTACTTTGGGAGGCGGAGACCAGAGGATCCAGGTTCGCGGCCAGCCTCAGCTCTCTCTCTCTCTCTCTCTTTCTCTCTCTCTCTCTCTCTCTACCTAGTGAGGCCCTCCGCAACTTCGTGAGACCTGGTTTCAAAATAAAGTATAAAAAAATAGGGCCGGGGGTGTAGCGCGGAGGTAGAACGCCCCTGCGTTCAATCCCCGGTACCCCCCAAAAAAAAGAAAAAAAAAGAATTGGGATTTGACTAAAGATTATTCAGTCAATGCTTCTCTTTAACTATTTATTTAACTGTTATATTAGATAATTTGTAGAAATTGACCTACACTGATCACAAAATATACACATATCTATCCAAAGACTTCTAACTTTGACTCTGCCTTATGTTAGTCCTAACAACTGACCCAGTAATATAGGTGTCCAATACACACTGTGAATAGTTCTTCAGAAATTAACATGGGCTTTGCAAAAAAAAATTTTTACACAAACCTTTGTGAGATAATGTGTATCTCAATTAGCTTGCATGGGATAATCATTTCATAATGTATACATAAACCAAAATACCACATTGTACACTCTCAATAAACTTGTCAATTGTAACTCAATAAAGATAGAGAGAAGTAAGATCAAATAAAATGTCTGATTTCTTATGACAGAACCAACTAATTTGTCCAGTAGGTGATTGCAACCCTAGTGTTGTATAATGCTAAATGAGAATATTGCTGTTTATTTGATGTATATATGTTGGCTTTAGGATGCTTCAAAAGGAATGGAATATCTTCTTTTCCAATCGCCAAAGGATAATTATATATTCTTAGGGTACTATGTGATATTCTGATTTATCTACACATTATATAAAGAATGAACCAAGCTAAGTAACATATTCATCAACTTACTTTTCTGTGCGTATGTGGTAAAAATATTTCAAAATCTGCTCTTTTAGCAATATCTGTATTTTGAGGGAACAAAACCCACAGCTCTTTAGTGATTTGAGAACATCCATTATCCTTTATCTGCCAGTTAATTACTCCTCATTTGAAACTACTGCTCTTCCTGAGACACAATCAGATCGAGCCAAGTCTTGTGGGGTTTGCTTGCTTATAATCACAAGATCACACAAAGCAGAAAGACTGGCGCAAGGTAATTTCAAACAGACTTGAGTATCATAAATGTCTTCCTGGGAAAATTGTCAACAGCTTCTGCATTCTGAATATCCAAAGTAAAATCAAGATTTCTAGGAAGTATATGGATTTTCATGCTATGTTTCCAACAGATATTTCTAAGGAACTTTAAAGGAAAAAATATAGCTTCTTAGTTTCTAACATATTAACAAGTAACAAATAAAAATAAAAACCTGTACTAAGCAATGGAAGACATGAGTCAGAGAATTTCCATTTATGAATTTTATTTTATATAGAATAATTTAAGCTGGGCATGGTGGCTCATGTTTGTAATCCCAGTACTTGGGAGGCTGAGACTGGAGGATCCGGGTTCATAGCCAGCCTCAGCTACTTAGTGAGGCCCTCCCCAAGTTAGTGAGACCCTGTTTCAAAATAAAGACTAAAAAATACGGCTCGGGGGTCAAGCTCAGAGGTAGAATGCCCCTGGGTTCAATCCCCGGTACGGCAAAAAAAATAAAAAAATAAAAAAATAAAAAAATAAAAAATAGGGCTGGGGGTGTAGCCCAGAGGTAGAATGCCCCTGGGTTCAATTTCCGGTAGTGCAAATAAATAAATAAATAAATAAATAAATAAATAAATAAATAATAGAATATCTGTGTTGTGTAAATATTACTGATTAGCAAACATTGTAGCTAATAGACTGAGTAAAGATTTGAACTTAAGTAAATAATTCATATGAAAGTTAACTGTGCTTGTACCATAGTTTATATAATTTCCTAACCTGAGTTATATTAAAAGTTACATATCAATTGATTGGTCATCAATCTGTCTTCCGATATTTAGAAAATCTAAAGTAAATCATATTGATTTTATTTAAGAACTACTGAAATAAAGGGATGATTTTATTACTGTGCTGATTCCTTTTGCACCAGAAATTACAAAAGTGAAAATAATTCAAAGTTTATATTTTGCTGTGCGAAGTTCACTTAACATAGCCCCAATATTCCTTAGAAGATAAATTTTAACACAAAAGTATCTATTCTCAGCTCCATCTAACTGAGTGCATAGACTTATCTTCTGGAACTTCTATAATTTATCATTAGGCTTTTACATTGTGTTTAGTGATCTGATTTATCTTTAAATAGTTGTGGCTGTCATTTGAGCACAACAATGATATTTAGCTAGACTTTCTTTTATTACTTTGGTATGAAATTTACTATCCATGTGTTCTCATTTTTTTAATCTCTTGCATAGAGTTCATTCTTGTGCAATTATGAAAATAAACTTCAAAGGGAAATATAAAAACATATTAGTAAACTGATCAAGTAGAGAAAGCACTTTTACTTATAAACCTGCGTGTGCATGGTGCGCGCACACACACACACACACACACACACACACACACACACACTATGGTTCAATAGTTGTGTTATTTCCAGAGTCAGGTTTTTCTATTTTATTGAGCTATGTCATAAAGGCAAAACGTGTGTGTGTGTGCGTGTGTGTGTGTGTGTGAAAGAGAGAGAGAGAATATTTAAAGGTGGCTAAAAAAAGGAGAGAAAGTTATTTTAAGTTAGTAGACTAAACTAGCAATGTGATTGATTTTTATACTTGCTTGTTGCTTCTTGCTGCTCGCTAGCATTTTCTATATAACGTAGTAGCAATAGACCTTGAAAGTTTTAAATTTATTTTATGCGTATAAAATAAAATAGAAGTAAGTTTTTAAAAATTTAAATAAAATCTGAGTGTAATATGATCAATAAGATTGTAATTCATGTCTCATTTTATCATACCAATAGCAAATATTAGAATTTTGGAAAAATTAAATTTTTTTAAAAGAAGATATATGAAACATTGTTTACTCACTTTTTCATTAACTCAATTAAATAAGCATTTATTTTGAATATATTGTAAATAATGTGTTAGGAATTGGGGATTCCTTGACACTTTACAAGAGCTCTGCCTTCAAGGATATCTGCTTTCTAGTTAGGAGAGGGTTAAGACGTATGTAAGCATAGTAAAAATGAAAACAAATAAAACCCTGGAAGCATAGGTGATTATCCCTCAAAGTGTCTGCCTAGTGGCTAACATTCCTATGACTGGTGCAAAGGACAGTAAAATAGCCCAATAGTAGAGAATAGTGTCTTACCCATCTGAGGAGATCTGAATGGCACACACATCCAGACTCTGATTCTTGTGCCACACAGTCAGTTGATGAGGGGCTGTCTGGAAATAAATTGTCTTAGCTTGAAAGCTGAACAAACCCTGCAGGCACTAAATCAGGAGACTATCAGCTAATTTCACTTCTTGCATCCAAATGGATTTTTTTTTCTTGAAAAGAGGTTTGAGTGGCACATTTCCATGACTACTACAAATTAAATGTTGGTTATCAAAGGCCTTAGAGCTTCTTAGATGATGAGAGGGATGGAATAGAAATTTCTATTGGACTTAGCATAATAGAATCACTTGGTGATCTTAGAGTAATTTTAAAATAGAGGTATATAAGCTTTTTAAATAAAAAGATTGACTAGATCTTTGAATGATATATGACGGTTGAAGAAGAAAATTGGAAATAACATGGTATGAATGGGAATAAAGAAATTTGTAGGCGTTCAACTGGTTTGTTCATTGAAGAAAAGGTATTTTTATTTTAAAAGGAAAGTTGTTTGATTTTATAGGAGATAGAGAATTTATGGACATCAATAGGGTTACACAGTAGAGAAGACGTGAATGGAGATGGAGGAATGAAGAAAATCATCAAAGAAACAGGATCCATTTAGAGGAGAGAGCAAATTAAATACAGGACAGAAATGGAGGGAAAAGATTTGATATGAGTAGAAAAACATTTCTTATTATAACAGGGAAAAGGAGAGGTTGGGAACTATTGCAAGTGAAAAAGTATATTTGTTGATGGAAAGATAAGGGTTTCAGATTTTGAGCTTCCTTTTTCTCAAAGGTTTATTATGTAGAAGAGTGAGCTGTGAGAAAAGGAATCAATTATAATCAAAGAGTGAGGAAGGAAGCTTAGGAGTTAGTTTTCAGGCAGTGTGCAGGGACGATATAAAAGCTGTGAGCATAAGAAACATGGTAGAGATTTCACAAAGCACGGTAAATAGAAAGGAAGACAGGCTAAATAATTTAAAATCTGTGACTATAATGATGGTCAGTAGATTGCAATTAATATTTTTGTCAAGTCAAAGAATTTTAATTGTAAATGCACTAGAACCAGTTATCTCAGAAGATAGGAGATGGCTGATGCAGACTGTAAAACAGAAATTTCAGAAGTGATTCACTTTTTGTTGTAGAGTTGAAAATGGATGCTGAGGTGTGATGGAGAAAAATGCCATTATAAATAAGGACAAGATGGATGGACCATTTCCCAAGATGACAGCAGTAGGCATTAAAATAAAGATGGTTATCCAGCAGCTAAAAATTTCAGAAATGAAGTAGAATGGCTAGAAAACACAAATGGCAAGGGTCATGGATCCTCAGAAGGGACAGATGGTTTTGGGAGGGATAGATAGCATTGCACATACTTTGGAGCAGAATTGATGTTTTTTATCCATGTCCCTTTTCCCAAGAAAGGGGTGAAGAAATGAAACTCGAAGTATAGCAGGAAACCAAAAGTCAACAACTTCTTCTTGAATTCGCTTACTGATATTATGATATTCGGAGAAACTTCAAAAATTGAGAGGGGTGAAAGCAAAAAGAAAAAAATTGTCTTGCTCTAGTTTTTATATTAAAAATAAAGACACTACTGAGTCCGTCTGAGTCATCCAATTTTAGAGTTTAGTCTATACTTTTAATTTCATGGAAGAGAAGATGACGGCTGATACAAATTGACTTCTCAAGCACACACAACAAAGTCTGAACTAACCCTAAGGTCTCAGATTCTGTTTTCTTTCCCTTATTTAGCTTTATTCTCATCTAAGAAGGATTTATAGGAGGCAGCACCTGTGTTAGTTCAATTTTAGTACATATATAAGGTGTATTGTTTCAGAATATATAAAAAACCTGAAGTGACGCTGTTTTGGTGTGGTGAGTGCTCCTCTGTAAGGATTCTGGACAATAAGGAAATAGTGACAGCTCTAGCATGCATACTTTCATTTGAACAAAAGCATTTACTTTGTCCATGGTATTTACATAATTTGATGCTAATAAACAATAGCATTAGTAAAATGTCCTTAATATAACCTCAAAGAGAGTAGCCTTGTTACTGTTTTACAGTTTTATTCCTACCTGAAAAGCTTCTTTGCCCTGATAGAGGTAACTGGGAAGAAACCACAATGTTCTTCTTATTTGTGGTTTAGAGACTGATCACAGCAATGCTACATCTATAAATAAGCTTCTATGAGTCTTAGAAGTGCTGCCACAAGTCCACTGTCACAGTTTATTGGCTAATCAGCAAAGAATTGAAATCTCGATTGGCTTTATTTGTTGGCTGATTGAAACACTGAGATAGGAAGTAGTGGACAGATTAATTAATTTGTGCTGGGGAATCCAAAGTTAATCTAAAGAATGCTGTCACTTTGATTGATGGGTGTGTGAGAGAAGAAGTCTTTAAAAACCACCATGAATCATCACTCTGTGGGCACATAAATACAAGGTTTTGTCTACTTAACTGATTGAATTCTACTGAACACTGTTTCTGCGTGCATAATAATCACCCCCATGTTTTAAAGGTGGCTGCTTAGAACAAAGAAGAATAGACAAAGGATATTAATTAAAACAAACAATTGAATCTCTAAGTACTATCATGTAGAAGGAATATGAATTTCCACGTTAGTGGCATATTATCCACGCAATTTTTTTTTGTGAGATACTTTAACTTGACTGTCATGATAATTGATTTTACAAATCTGTAGTACCTCCCACATGCAATCCTATAATTGTGGGATAGCATTTTGTTCTAAGAGAACCAGATCAAGATTTTCATGCTTATTCTGTCTTTTGAGAGTAACAAGGAAATGTGAGCACTTAATTCTGGCTCACGGCTTTCTACTGAGCACTGGAGGAAAAACGGAATGGGGAATGTTTGAGCCTTAATAAACTGGATTAGCTGTCTGCAAGTTATAATCATGCTTAAAAATGAAGTATCAGAATGAAATTCTCACTTTAGATGTAGCATTTTCTTCTCATGGCTACAAAAAGGAAGAAAAATAGTATCACAGTTGTATAATTGTTCTCTAATTGCAAACTTTTCCTTTATTTTATATATGAGTAAACTAGGTTACTGAATGTTGTGATTTGTGCATTAACTTGTATTAACTGTTTTAAATTTTGTTGACCTTATTGGGTATATAGTTTTCATCATATTTGGAAATTGTGTTTAGCCATTATTTATTGAAATATTTTTTCTCTTCTTCTATGTAATATCCTTCAGTCCTTCAATTAGACACAAATCACGTTGCTTGAAGTTGTCTTATTGCTCTCTGATAATATACAGGTTTTTTTATTCTTTTCTTCTTTAAATTTGATTCTCTATGTATTTCATTAGATATAGTTTGTATTGCTGTTGTCAAGTTCACAATCGTTGTCTCTTTTGTGATATCTAATCGACTGATGTATCTTTGGTGATATCCAATGTATCTTTTAGCTCAAAGATTTTAGTTTTGAGCTCTAGATCTTCAATTTGGACATTTTTGGTTAATCTTTCATGTCTCTTTATAGCTCATTGACAATATAGAATATAGTATAATTGTTTAATGTCTTTTTCTGCTAATTGAATTACCTTTTTCAGTATTCTGGGTTTTAATTAACTTTTTATTGTCTTTATAAATTATACTTTCTTATTTCTTTAGTTGTTAATCCATGAATACTAAGCATTATAAAATATTCTGGGGAGAGCTGGATACTTGTTTATTCATACTATTAATATTTTATGTTGTATTATATAAAGCTTCACCTATGTTAGTGCTGTTCTGGGGCACACTAAGATTAGTTGCTAAAAAAAGGAAGATGATTCGTTACATGGCATCAGAGCAGCATTTAATCTAGGTCTGATTGCTCCAGTTACTGAGCCAAGACCCTCTTACTAGCCAATTCCTTGTGAATTTTGGCATGTTCCAGTATACGGCTGGGAGCACTTCCTTATAAATCTTCCAGGAGATTCTTTCCTTAGCTTGGGGTAGTTTCCTTCCATGTATGATTTGATCAATACTCTACTCAACGTTGCATTTGGAGTCTCTAGATCTCTGCGTTCTCATTCTGTGGTCACTCTTTTAGTTGTTCCTTTTGTCTTACACAATTGATCTATCTTGGTTGCCCATTCTCTGTTACAGGGATTTCTTTTCTTTGTTGCTTGATTTCTGGTGTCGTGAGTAATAACATTTCATTTTTGACCTGTTTATTCTTGTGTGTTTGTTTCAGGTGAGAAGATAAACCAGTTCCCTAAAGGCTCTTGTCTTTTGTAATGTACTAGACCAATTTTTAGCTTCCAATTTATTAGAAAATAATTATGTAACAAATCCCTGAACCTTTAAAGACAATGGAAGGTAAATTAGGAAATTTAAGCAAGTAAAAATTTAAGCAAAATACTTTGTTTTTTTTTTCTTTTTTTCTTTCTTGGTACTGGGAATTGAACTCAGGGTAATTCTACCTCTGAAATGTACTCTCAGCTCAATTTTATTTATTTTTATTTTGAAGCAAGGCCTTGCTAAGTTGTGGAAGCTGACCTTGAATATGCAATTCTCCCAATATGCAAGCCTCCCAAGTACTGTGATTACAGGTGTGTGCCATTATGCCCAGCTACTAGTATCTTTTAAAAAGACGCTTTTGTACAAAATGCTTCGATCCAAAGAAAAAAGCAGAAAATTACTGCCTAAAGCTATAAGTAAAAGAAAAACCAAAACATTTAAAATTTTTCTGTTATTTAGAAAAAAACTATCTGTACCATGACAATTAACAAATATTTGGATTTATTTATTGAATAATATATAAGTGTAACTAATTTTTCAATTGAAAGACTGAGGTTAATTAATTTTTACATTGTTTGCAAAGATGTTGAACTCTCCCTCAATTATGCCAAAAGCTAAATTAAACACAAACACCCAAGCAAAATGTATTTGGTAAGTAAAATTGGATTCCATTTATTTTTAGACACTACCTTCACTTAGAGTTCAAACAGCAAAAATTAAAACCTGATTAGAATGAGAAATTGTATTACATGTAAAATGCCACTTAAATTAGAAATACCTGTAAAAACATATTTTTCCATGCATCAATGATATACATTTTACTTATTCCTTATGTATGTTTCTAATCTCTAAAGAAAGACCAGGAAGTAAAGAAAAAAAATTGTCTCTCTAAGAGCCTTGGGTCCAAGGCATCTCTGCCTGATACTTCTATTAAAATGTGAAGTAATTTTGTCAAAACTTACTGTCCATTGTCAAACATTTCACTGACTGTAAAGAATGCAGATGACATATTTCAGTGTCAAGAGTAGCCTCTGTGCATTACTCACATCTTTTGAATACACTGCTCTGTAAGTTGAGGTGCATATAATTTCACAATGAATACTGTCTATGAACATTTTGCATAAACAGAAAATTACTCTTATATGTTATTTTTCATGTGTGGAAGATAGAGAGAAAATAGGAAACTGAAAGGACTTCAGATCAATGAGGAGAGAGACCAGTAAAATAGTGGAAGGGGGCTGGGGGAGGGAGGGAAGAGGGGAAAAAGGAGGCTCTAGGAAGGAAGCAGTTCAGACAATACTTTGTCCGTGTATGAAGTTACCTCTCTCTACCAGTCTCACTGACATGTATGGGTGGAGAGTGTA
The DNA here is from genome assembly GCA_004027185.1 of Glis glis. Classification (NCBI taxonomy): domain Eukaryota; kingdom Metazoa; phylum Chordata; class Mammalia; order Rodentia; family Gliridae; genus Glis; species Glis glis. Next base: position 37,873 of record PVJS01005643.1, on the reverse strand, counting down.
GGAGTGATTCCAGAAGGAATTATACCAAGTGTTGTATGCATATATGTTTGTATCACATTGAACCCCACAATGGTGTATAATTATAGCATGCCAATAAAAGAGTATTAAAAATTACTCTTGTATATCAGGTTTCCTATATATTATTCTTTCTACAACGGAAATGCTCTAACTTTGAGACAGTGACAGTAGTTTATCGAAACTCAATCTTTCAAGCTTTTCATTACCATACAGTATCTGAAAAAAGACACTGAAATTTTTTTGTCTTTTGAAAAAACTTTTATGAAATCATACATTAAAATGACAAATTAATTTCCAATTCTAATACCCTGAATGACAGAATTTTTAACTCAACAAATATTAATGTATGTAATATCTGGAGATAATCTTTTGTAAACAACCATAAAGTATGATTCAGATATTAGTAAAAAAAAATCTGCTTACATAGTATGTTGGTAGTTGAGATTATTTAAAACTTTAGTGGCACTTACATGAATGTGTCATGAGAGTATCAGGAATGACCAAATAACTTGGTCAGGAGTGGCTTGTTCCCCATAGAGATGCTGAAGTTTGACAAGAACAGAGCAGTTAGAGACAACACACATGAAGAACGACATCTTCAGAGCACTAAAAGATCTCAGCAAGTATGGAATTTTCAAGTACTAGTTCTATAAGCTATTAATTTTTTCTTTAATGTTAGAAGTTAATCTTGACAAACAGAAAAGAATGGAGAGAAGAACAAGGCAAACATTTTCCCTTCTGTGTATTTGTTCATTGAGCGGCAATAATCAGAAGAATTTTTATCAGTGCAATGGTTCTTTTATTTCCTTTTGTTATTGTTGTTGAAAAAAATTAAGTTTCTCATGTACTATATTAAACTTTACTTTGTTACATTATGTACCAGTTTAATAGCAAATTAGAATGCTAATGGTTAAAATAATGAATTCAGAATCTCACTGACAGCTATCCAGAGCACTTAAAACACCAAACGCTAATGAGACTTTGAGAATTTTAGAATGAGCTCACAAACTCTTTTATGATCTTCCTAATTTCTTCTCTTTTTTTATTGAAGGCCAGATTTAGTGACTCATTTCTAATAAATGGAATGCGGTAGAAGTGACAATATGTGATTTTCAAAAGTCAGTAATATGATATGTGGCCTCTCTTGCTCTCTCCTTTTTCTCTTCCTCCTCCTCCTCCTCCTCCTCCTCCTCCTCCTCCTCCTCCTCCTTCTTTTCTTCTTCCTCTCTTCACTTACAGGCAAACCAGTTGCTATGTTGTTAGAATACTTACTTGTCTTGGAAAAGCCCACGGAGCCTGAAACTGAAGCCTCCTACTAACCGCCAGAAAGGAACTGCACCTCCCAACAGCCATGGGGGAGCCACCTTGTAAACTGCAGTCTCAGTCCACAGCTTGATTGCAGCCTTATGAGAGTCTCTGGCCCAAAGCCCACAGCTAGGCTACTCCCCAGCTCCTGACCCACAAAAACTGTGCAACAACCATTGCTTGTCCTCCTATGCCACTAAGCTGGGAAGTCATGTTATACAGCAATAAGTACTGGAAACATACACCTTGCATTTGAAGACAACACAAAGTACTTCTTCAAAAAATGTTTTATTTTTTCAATATGACAATCTCATTAGGACAACTACATACATGAGCAATTTGCCTATTTCATATGGGATAATAAAGTGGTTGATAATACTGGCCTTCAAATTGATTTCAATTCAACAAAACTGGAACTTAGCCTTATCTATTGTGAAAATCAAAGGTCTGAAAAAATAGGTGGGAATATAAGATAATAAGAATAGCAGTAGAGAGCCAAGAATTGATAGTGCAAAGTGCTGTGGAAGGAACTCTAGAAGCTTCCTTGACTTGTTAACACTTACTTGAGTTCACGAATCAGGAGACTTCTAGAAAAGAAAGCCAGCTCCCTACCAAAACAGCTATTTGCATAGGATACAAAGTGTAAAGAGAGGAATGGTCAAGTACTGGACTGATGTCATAGTCAGAGGTCAAGACCAAAGATTGTCTGACTGAAGAGTTTAGGGCTTAGCTTATAAGCATTAGGAGAATTCAGTAAAGTTTTTCTTCTGTTTTGTTTAATTTTTGCAAATTTTGTTGAAATATAATATACACACAAGAAAGTATGTAAAAGGCATAGCCTACTAACATTTCACAAAGTTAATATGCATATATAACCCTTGAATGGATTAAAAATTCAGAATAGTACCAGCACCCCTCAAACACCTCTTGAGCAGACAACTTGCAGTTGTCTTAGAAACTCTGCAGGAGAGGAGAAGTGTGTCTATTTACAGACCCCGACTACTGAAAATAGTTTTTTGCTTGTTTTTCTTTTTTTTTTTTTGCATTTTCTTTAACAGAAAAAGAGAAACAAGACTGAGGCAGAAATGAATTTGCATAGCATAGCAAGCAATTGGGAACTCGGAGACAATTCAAATTTATACAACCGTGCTACTCTAAATTATTTCATGCAAAGGTTTCACTCCTGTCCTCAGAGACATTTAAAAAAAAAGCAAACAGCAAAAACAAGGAGGGTAATAAAGATTTCCTACATTACTGTGTTATAAATACTGAAGATATGTTTCCAAATGTGACAAGAAATATTACGAGTGATTGCAAATGCATAAATGGAGCAAGTGTAATACTCTTTCCTCAGAGGCACCGATAAAAAAAGACTATTATAAAGCACTACAAAATAATTTCTTTATCCAAAAGCTCTGAAGCAGTTATTAAACCAGCTGTTTTCAAAAGTACACAAATCTGCTAAGTTGCAGTTGGGTAACTGTTAAATGTTAAAGCAGCGAGTGATGAGCACGGAGCAGATGGTCTGGGAATGGGTGAGGAAATGGCAGTGTTAATACCACCAGACTGAGATGTTCATTTGTGCTGTGGTATGCGCAGACTGGGTGAATAATGAAGGTTCTGTAATAATTGTGTAAATCCCAACATTATTAAATCGATTCAGCTGGGGTTTCTTAATATATGTGAAGCACTCGATGTACTTGGAGAAATACCTCTTCTTTGGCTAAAGCTGTTCTCATTAACTCATACTGCTTTATTTGCTGTGACCTCAGTGTTCCTGTTAAGTAATGAGTAGAATAAGAATTAGAAATCCACTTTCTATCTAAGTATTAGGAAGGAGGAAAATGTTCACAGAGGTGTCAAAGCAGGAGCATCGCCTAAGATTGGCCCACGGTGTTAATTTACCGATCAAGTCCCTTTAGTGTTTGTTTTAGGCAATTTAAGAGTTTGTAATTAGACTTGCACTTTAGGGGTTAGAGAGAGTTGCCTTTTCCTAGCCTATGTTTATTTTGACTAAAAGGAAAGTCATATCTGTGTATTGTCTAGATTTTTGTTTCACTTGGGCATTCCCATGTTGTTATCACCATATTACTTCAGAGGTTTGTGGGAAAGGGTGTTTGGAAAACACAGCCATTACTTGTAGCAGTTTTACTCAACGTTGACATTGTCGGTATTTATTTCAGGTGCTACTGTGTAAGACTGTTAACAAAAGCTCTGGCCTGGTCCCACTAGATGCCAATGATTGCCTCTCCCAAACCCCCACACATTGCAACAACCGGAAATGTATCCTGATATTACCAAATGTCCCATTGGGGAAAAAATTGCCCCCACTCCTTACTCCTCATTGAGAACCAATGGTCTTTAAGCAATCCAAGTGAGAATATTGTTTATTTTCTTTGAATTAAAAAAAAAAAGAAAATGGAAATGTCATGATAGTCTCAACAGAGAGTTGGAACTTTGAACTTGGTTTTAAATACACACATTGATACATAGCACAGCATAACACTATACAATATTACATATTTTATCTCAATTGTATGAGCTTGCTCTATGTGGTGTGTGGTATTCTAAGCTGTAAGGAAAGTAATTAGATTCAAAAATACGTGAGAAAAAGAATATGCTAGGTAGTTTTTTAAAAAATTATTTTTAAGATAGTAGCCCATCCAGTTGTTATTAAAAAAGCACAAGTCAATATATTCTGAGATATGCTACACATCACAGATCCATGTTGAAGAGTAATCTTGTAAATAAGCATACTAAAATTCTAAAATACCTTTCAGTTAAAAATAAAACAAAACAACAACAACAAAAGAAGCCGCATATGGTGGCACACTACTGTAATCCCAGGTTTTGGGAGGCTGAGACAGAAGAATTTCAGGTTTGAGGTCAGCCTCAGCAATTTAGTGAGACCCTGTTTCAAAATAAAAAATAAAAATGGCCAGGGGTGTAGCTCAGAGGTAGAATGCCTCTGGGTTTAATCCCCAGTACCAAAGGAAAAAAATTAAATGAAAGAATCTTCAAAATTTCCCCTTCGAATATATGTGTGTTTGTATAAGTGTATAATAAGTTAACTTTTCACAATAATGTTCTTAAGACTCATTTTGAGCAAATGGAATTCAGAAAGTCTATAGCATCTACATACTAAAATTCATGCAACTTATATAATAGTGCATTCTATCTTTGCCTAGGGTTTATCTTCTGCTACTTAAAATATCTCCTAAGAAAGTTGGAAAGAGGAGGAAATGTGTTTGTGGCCAGAGGAGTGGCAGGGCCAGGGCAGGAGGGGGAGAGTACTGGATTGGCTGTAGTCAGATTCACTGTCCCCAGCAGGAGATGTGATGCTAGTTTTAACACAAGAACTACCGCAAACTTTAAAAGCCTACCGCAATTGAAAATAGGTGAAAAAGTTTATGGGGAAGCTAATATGATCATAGCACAGATATATTCACTAATGATATGATTATTTATTAACATATTCCAATTAGCCAAAGCACTATGTTTTATCTTTGTCACATAACATCTTTTCTGATTTTCTAATATTGAAAAAATCTTGTGGTACGAAATGAGTAAGAAATTTGTTAATCTTGCAGATTGCAGAATTTCATGACATCTAGTAAAGTGACTTTGGAGAACTAATACAATCACATGCCCAACCATCAACACATGAAGAATGAAGATTCTAGAAGAGTTATCAAGTTAATAACTAAAGAAGAAAAATGTGAAAGATGAGAAGAAAAGAGATTCTTCAAAAGAAAATAATTTAAATATCAAAAGATGAAGAGCTCTTTGGAATTTTAATGATGAAAGTCCTTGGAAATTCTTGCTAAAATGATTCTTTTATCTTTGGACTGTTTATTCCAAATCAGAGCTACCATTTTAGTATTGTCCAAAGAAATACACAAAAATTAATAACATTTCTTTTTAATTTTAAAGTTATGCTAGCAATTACAACTCAAAATAATTCACTTTTATAATTTTTAGTTTTATATTTCAAATCAACCAGTTGAACTATGTGAATGCTATCAACATTTATTATGAAGTTTTGATTCTACTTTTGGAAACTTCTTTGAAGTTGACTTTTCTTATACCAAGTTTCCTTCAATAAAGAGAACTTCCTGCATCCTAGTAGCTATGAGGGACACTGAACTTCACAAAAGTCATATAACTGCTCTGAGACTGAATTTTACATTTATAAAATTGTCATTTCCTGTTTGTTTTACATTTATTGAGAACTAAATTCCTTTTAATCTCTGTATTTGTTATTGCATATTTCAATTTTTATGAAGAATACCTTGGATCAGTATCAGAAAATCAGAGATTTGTTATTTGGAGATTTTTTTCTCTTATTAGTATGTATTTTTGAAATTCCTTAAAGGTTAAAAATCAGCCACGTGGGCAAAGACAACACCAACAGCAACAGCTCTTCTCTTATTCCCTCACCATGTCTGATAAATTATATAAATATTTTTTTCTGATTCCAAAACAAAACAAAGACTCCTTTACATTGTGGAAAATGTTGAAAATTAAAAACAGAGAAAAATGAAGAAAATAATAATCTATTATATTACTTCCTAAATCCAAAGACATTCAACATTTTATCACTATTATTTTCAGTCTTTCATGTGTATTTGTTAATTTATTGTATATAAGATATTTTCTCAAGACATCAATAATTTCAGTGTCAGTAATGCACATAGCCTACTTTAACAAATATGTTTCTCCTTAAATATTTAATTTGTACAAGCAGCTTATTATAAAACAAGACATGGGGTGGGTTTTTTGCATAGTTTTGAATGTGAATTTTAAGTTATTCTTAAGGATAAATTTTTGGAAATGAAAATATCAGCTGGAAGACTATGAACACTTGAAAAATATTTGTTTGAATTGACAAAATATTTTTTAAAAAACAAATCATGCTATGTACATATACAAAATTTTCAATACCAATCTCAATAACATGTATGGGGGAAGGGAGGGAATGGAGTTGGATCCAGAGGGGAAAACATTGAATACCCCAAGGACAATCTCAGTACTCTGTATTGGGGGGGATGCACCAAGTGCTGTGTGCATGTATGTTATTGTCAACTTGATTTCATTGTGATGTGAGACTATAATGCACCAATAAAAGCACGTTAAAATAAAATAAAATAAATATGGATAAACGGTATGGTATATTAATTACATCTCAATAAACCCATCAAAATTTCTGTATTTATATGTAACATCTTAGAAAAAGATATGAAGATATGTCTGCTAAGAAGAATTGATCTTAAAGGATAATGAAATAAAGTAGAATGGACAATGAAGAAAAAGCACCACCCAAAACAAAACAAAACAAAAGAAGTATTCAAACAATAACGCTCAAGAAAATGCTCCTAAAAATGAAAAATAATGAAATTCTTGGTTTTTGTGTGTGTGTGTTTGTGTGCGTGCTAGGAGTTGAACCGAGGGGCATTCTACCTCCAAGCTACTTTCCCAGCCCATTTTATTTATTTATTTATTTTGAAACACTGTCTCGCTAGGCTGCTGAAAGTCTCACTATACTGCTGAGGCTGTCCTTGAATCTATGATCTTCCTGTCTTGGTCATACTGAGATTACAAGCGTGCATCACTAAGCCCCACTAATTCTTGTGATTTAAATGGAATTCTACTTAGAAATAAAGAACAAAATTATGTCCTTTGCAGGAAAATGGATGGACCTGGAGAAGATTATGTTCAGTGAGATTAGCCAGTCACAGAAAGTGAAAGGTCTTATGTTTCCTCTCACATGCAGAAGCTAAGGAGTAATTGGTATATAAGAGGGACTTTAGATAATGGAGGAAAAATTCCAGTAGAGTAAGGGAGATGGTCTTGGGAAGGGTTGGAATGGGGATAGGAAGAATTAATGAAGGAAACACTTCTGCTATTATGGACATATGTGAGGATACCAATGCCAATCTCAATATCCTGTATGGGAAAGACGGGGGTAGAGAACTAGGGGAAAGCTCACCAAGTGCTGTGTGCACGTATGTCACTATCACTATGAACTACATTGTGATGTTAGACTATAATACACCAATAAAAGAATACAAATATTTGAGGAAATCTCACAGGAAAAATGATGTAAAAAACAGAATAAAATTGAAGACAATTCTGGCAAATTTATCTTCATATCCGTAGGTCTTTAGGCCTTTCAAAAATAGAGAAAATGGAAGGAAGGAAATTATCAAAACATAAGAAAACATTTTATGAAAAATTTGTAAAACCATAAAGTTTCTACTACAATGCATGAAGAAAGACCCCATACAAAGTGTATTTTCATGAAATTAAAATGCCCCAAATAGAATCAATCCTAGAAGTTTACACAAAGAGTAAGATTTATATAAAAGCTAAGAATTCAGTGTATATTCCTTAACAATAATGGTATTTATCAGAAAAATATTTCAACATAGCATTCTCGATCCAACTAAATAATGAATCTATTGTAAGGCTAGAATAAAGTAGTTTTGAGACATACAAATTAATTTATTTCTCATAAGCCCTTTCTCAGCAGTCTATTGCAATATATTTGTTCCTAAGATATGTTAATAATCCTAGAAAGAAGACATGGTATCTCAGAAACAGAAGCTCGTACATCATCCAGAGGTAAAGGAGATTCCCAGGCCAATAATAAAGGAAGTTCCCAAGATGCCAGTGGCACATCTGCCCTAAAAATCTAAAAGCAAGTCCTAAGGAGATAATGAAAGCAGAGATCTTACTGAGATGGGGACCAGAGAACAAAAACAGGGAATCAAAGGAATTGATAAGCTGCTTGCTTTCTTGACTGTACAGTGAGTTTTCTATTTGAGAGATTACATTAACATTTTAGCCCTTGAATAGAAATATGTAGAGAGAAAAAATAATGCATTAATAAAATATAGCAATTTGTAACTTTAGAGAGAACAAAATTTTTACAAGAGTATGTTTTTTTCACTGTAAGTTGGCAGTTCTGTGAGAAAAGATTGTTATTAAACATTTTTCAAGAAAATAATTTATTATATCAGTTTTTAAAAACAGGTTATTCAGTAATCATCAAAATATAAAATGTAAGTATCCTGCATCTTAGCAATTTCTCTTCTAAGGACTATAACATGGAAATGTTCTTCAAATTTTTTTCAGTATATGCAGAAATATTTTTATGGTAATGTTATAGAAGGATGGAAAAGGAGGGAGAGAAAAAGGGAACTTAAATATCTATTATAGGTGAATGATTATATTAACAATAAAACCCTTTGTGAAATACTATATAGTTATCAATGGGAAAGGAGCAAGGAGAGAAAAAGTTGTATGTGCTAATAAAGAATTATATATAACCAATATAATATAGAAAACTTTACTAACCTTGTCTTTGTAAAACAAATATACATGCATATGTATTAGTGTGTGTATCTTTGTGTGCACAATGCATACATGCATGTGTGTATGATTTAGAAATATACATAAATTATTTTCAGTGATTTTCTCTGGGACTTGAGACTGAGGAGTGGTGTATTGAAGGAATATACTACCACTTGTACTATTCTATCAATATATATTCTTTTATACTACAAATTTTAACAGACAATAAAGAATAGAAGGAATCATACTTTATGGTGTCATTGCTTCTGCCAATCATTCTGTTTTTATTTATACAAGTTTGTTCTATAAAGTATGGGCGAGTGCATAGTGAAATGTTTATGTCCAAGATTCGTCTAAACCATTATTTTAAAATTGCAGATTTCTAGGTATATAGAAATATATCTTTGGTATATAGAGAAAAGATGTGCAATTAAGGTCACTGGTATCTCCACATATGTTAAAAAGGCACTTCAGGGCACTTAAAATAGCATGATTGACTATTTAGAGTTCAGATGATTATATGTTGGAAAACATGTGGATGTTCCACTTCCTAACTAATGGACATTATCATCCAGATGCATCTGGCTATAGATAGAAACGTTCTCTTAAGTGATAATCAGTGTTTTCTGATGAAACACAAAATTACTCCTTGCTTGCAATAGTTACTTCAATTCTGAGCAGCTTCAGTCTCTTTTCAAAAACAAATTGGTGAAAATTTTGAGTAAGAAATATTTAAGAAATTATTCATTGTTTTAAGTTGAGCTTCTTTGGAATGGAGAACCTAGCAACAATATAATTAGCTACACTGACTCTGAAGCCAATTGTCCCAAGTACCTTCCGAAAGTTGACCTAGATGACTTACAGGACTTTGTATTCCATCCAGACGCCCCCATGGCTTACAGTTTATGTTAATACATCTAACAACATTTTTGCCTTTTATTATGTGTCAAGAATATGAGTCCTGATTTTGTGGAACCTGCATATTACACAACTTTGGACCACATTTTATTATGAAAAACATTATAAAGCTATGAATATGGAATGAGGTCAGTGACCACTGGAGATTCCCATGTAAGTGAAGGACCAGAAGTTCCTCCTGGTTTAACCTTTTCTGGACAGACACTGGTATTTGTACCATCTCATCATTCCCTCACACCAACCTTCCCACCAGCTTGCACTATTTGATTTTCCTGCTTCCACTCTGGCCCTGAGACTTACAGTACCAATAGTATTTTAAAATATAAAACTAAGCATGTCATATTCTGCTTAAAACACTCTAGTGGCTCCTCATTTCACTTAAAGTACAAGTCAAACTTGAAATTCCACTTGGCCAATATGACCCCTCTTCAAGTTGAACCCAGGTCATTCCCTACCATACCCATTAAGATGTTGTTATACTGGCCTTCTGTCTACTGTTCCAGCAGCACACACTTGTTCCCATTTTGAGCCTTTGTACCAGTTTTCTGTCTTCCTAGAATGCCTTTCTTTCAAATATTTCATAGCTATATATTTCTTGTTGTTCAGATCTCAGCTCAAAATGCATCTTCTCAGAGAGGCCTTTCCTGTGCATGCGACCTCAGAAATGCCTGCTCTCCCTCTCATCACTACAACCAGACATTCTCTGTGCTAAACTCTTAGTTAATTCACAGCATGCCTCACTTTATGTGTTTACTTCCCTGTATACTTATCTGTCTTGTTTTCACACCTATCAGGAGAAACTAGGTAAGTATTTTTTAAATAGTGAGTATAGTCACTATGATTATAAGCTGAACTACATGCAGTCCTCCTCTAGTTGCAGACTTAGATATATAGAGCAGAACACATCCATACAATGGATTATATGTTACTAAAAATTTTTAAAATAATGTTACAGGAATTCTATAAAAGTTTTAAAATATATTTTATCGGTGCATTGTAACCACACATCATATTGAGGTTTAGTGTTATAGAAACATAAATGCACACAGCACCCAGTGCATTTCCTTCTAGATCCCACCCAGCTACTTCTTCCCCCTCCGCATTCATAATATTGAAATTGGTAGTTATAGCTTCACCAATGTAATTAGGATTATTTGAACTAATTCCTTCTCCAGTTTCCCCTTTCCTCTCCCCACCCTATAAAAATTTAAAGTTTCCCTCCCTATAAAAGTTTATAAAGGAAAAAAATGTACACTTATTCTTAGAAAGTCAGTAGAGCCATGTCATATAAAGACTTGAATACAAAAGTACTAAAGAAAGGTGGAATAATATTGTAATATGAATAACAGTTTATATATGTATATATATATATATGTGTATATATTACTGTTTAATTTTTAACTTTTGGTACTGGGGATTAAACCCAGGGACATTCTACCTCCTGAGCCCTATTTTATTTTTTTTTATTTTGAAACAGGGTCTTGCTAAATTGATGAGACTGGCTTTGAACCTGTGATCCTCCTTTCTCAGCCTCCCAAGTCCTGGGATTACAGGCATGCACCACCACATCCAGCGTGATTTACTTTTTATTATATTCTACCATATTATATGTTAGGTGGTAAGAAGTACTTTGAAATAAAATAAAAGTAAGTTACAGAATAAGTGAAAATATAGGTCTATCTTCTATTTCTGTAGACTAGAAATCTAGCATGAGGGTTAAGTCAAGGTGTGACTAGGGCTGAGTTCCTTTTGGGGGTTCTAGAAGATCTCCTTAGTCATCTTTTCCAAATTCTAGAGACTGCCCTTATTCTGTGGTTCATAGTCCTCTTCTTCCATCTTCAAAGTCAACAACCAAGGATCAAATTCTAACCCTGTAGCACTCTGATCTTTTCTACCTGTCTCTGACTTTGAAGCATCCTGTGATTACATTGGGCTCACTACAAGCCAGGATAATCTCTTTATCTTAAGGTAGGCTGACTACCTTGCTTTCATCTGCAACCTGAGTTCTCTTGTTGCCATGTCGCCTAACAGATTTATAGTTTCTGGGAATCAAAGCACAGATGTTTGTTAGGACAATCATTCTGCCTATCACACAAGGCGTCTCTGATAATGTGATATTTCAATGGTGGCCTAGAGAAAGTAGGCAGGCTGTAATCAACAGAACATTCCAGACAAGGGGATAGGAAATACAAGAGCCTTGAGGTGGGTGTGGGTTTTCATCTGTTCAAGGAATAGCAAGCTTGTCAGGGTGGTAGAAGGGAGGGAACCAAGGGAGAACATAACCAATGAGTCTAGAGAGGCTGATTTATAGTACTACAGATAGCCGGAATTGTACAGTAAAGATTTTTTAATTGACTCCAAGTAGGATGGACAAGTTTGTTAACAGAAGAATAACCATGACTTGATCATGGTTTTAAATAATATGGAAAAGGTTGTGAGATAAATCAATGGCATAGTACATGGAAGAAAATGTAGCAATTTTAGAGAAAAGAATATGAAGAAAAATATAACCAAAATAAAAGAATAAATAAAAATGTCTATTGATACAATAAAACCATTTAAGATAATTTAGTAAATGTAAAATTCTATACTATATGTATATATGTATATACTTCAGAATCAGAGGAAAATATGTAATCTGCAATAATAGTGAGAGACTGATATATTTACTATATTAACAATATAAATTAAAAATGTAAGATACTCAACTTTTGAGTAATGTAATAAAATGTCTATTATAATAGAAAATATCATGTTGTAATCAATAAATGTGTAACGCACATTTATTTCAGACACAAAATACAGATATATGACATTACAAGAAATAGTATGGTCTAGAAAATCAACATAAAATATATGCATGTGTTTGTGTATTTGTGTTTGTGTGTGTGTACAGAAAATAATTATTCAGGATCTAGATGTGATTTCTCTCCACTTTTCACAAATACCTTTCTTGTCATATGGATATGAACTGACCTTATAAGCCAACTGCTTTTTAAGAGCACAAGGCCTTTTGTATTTTGTGTCCCCTCAGTAAGGACTGAAAACTCTTTGCTGTGAACTTCCTCAGTATATTTAATGAGGCTTCATTCTTGAAGGGAAGCAAACATGAACACTCTGCCCCTTTGAAGAATATCATTTAACTAGATAGTCAAAGCGTAGTCATAAAGAATTAAACATAACACGTGGAAACTCAGTATTCTGTAGGAAGGATCAGATGTCAAGCCTTACTGGTTTTTAAGGAAATGTCTAAATAAAAAATGCTTTAATGGATAAATCAACTATGTGTTTCCACCTCCCCACCCCTGGCATTTCATATAGAAGATGGATCACCATCCATCTTCCCAGACTGGTTACTCTCCATAGCTTCTCCTCAGTACCAGGTAGGTAGATTCTTATCAGGAATTGATATATGTATCTTTAGAATATCTTTTTTGCCTAATGATTCTGTTCTTATTCAATAAGGAATCTCAGAATTAGAAATATCAATAACCCAGTATCTCTTGATAGTTTCATATGCCTTATCCAAGCTTCATTTCTGAATATTAGAAGTTTGACATGCCCTTTCCTGTCATTATCCTTCAGTGAACGATTTAAGTCATTATGCAGAAAACAATTTTAATGATGAGAATAATTAAAATAATGTGGAGATTAATCAGAAATTGTAGGTATATCATAAATCAACATTGACAAAAATTTGACATTATTACAAAAATTCTTCTAGGGGCCGGGCGTGGTGGCGCATGCTTGTAATCCCAGTACTTTGGGAGGCAGAGACCGGAGGATCCGGGTTCGCGACCAGCCTCAGCTCTCGCTTTCTCTCTCTCTCTCTCTCTCTTTCCCTCTCCTTAGTGAGGCCCTCTGCAACCTCGTGAGACACGGTTTCAAAATAAAGCATAAAAAATAGGGCCGGGGGCGTAGCGCGGAGGTAGAACGCCTCTGCGTTCAATCCCCAGTACCGCAAAAAAAAAAAAAAAAAATTCTTCTAATATAAAGAATGCCTTATACATTTGAGAAGACCAAAATTTGAATAAATATTCAAAATTTTAAACCAGCAATACCTACTCAATATATTAATTAATTTTACCAAATTGCATTAAAACGAATTGCTAAGCCAGGTGTAGTGGCACATGCTTACAATCCCAGTACTTGGGAGGCTGAGACCAGAGGATCTGGGTTCACGGCCAACCTTAGCTATTTAGTGAGGCCCTCAGCAACTTAGACCCTGATTCAAAAATAAAGAATAAAAATAGGGCTGGAGATATATAGCTCGGAGGTAGAATGCCCCTGGGTTCAATCCCCAATACCCAAAAAAAAAAATGAATATTTCACCTTTTCTTCCTAATTTGTGTTCAGATTGTTCTCAAAGAATGCAGTTTTTAGGGAACTAAGTAACATATTCTTTTTTTTCTTGCGGTACCAGGGATGGAACCCAGGGGTGTTCTACATCTGACCCTCACCCCCAGCCCTATTTTTTATCCTTTATTTTGAAACCTGGTCTCATGAAGTTGCGGAGGGCCTCACTAGTAGCTGAGGCTGGCCGCGAACCCGGATCCTCTGGTCTCCGCCTCCCAAGTACTGGGATTACAAGTGTGTGCCACCATGCCCGGCCCAAGTAACATATTCTTATTACATAAATGAATGTAATAACATGGGATCTTAAAAAAACTGTGTGATAATGTTTCATGATAATGGTAACATGATTATTTTCAGGTTTAATTTATATAATTCTAGGCAGAAATAAAATGACAAAACAGGAATTTCAATAAGGATACAGTTTTCAGCTTATAATTCAAAACAAGAAAAAAAGAGATATTTTAAAATATTATTGAAAACCAAAAGTTAAGAAAAATAAAATTATATTATTTTATTTTAAAATATGTGCTGTTATCTCTAGTAAACAAATAACATTAAAAGAAAAAAAATCTTTTTGAGGTATTTTTATCTTTATATAAGTGACTGGTATTAAAATATTTAATGATAGTGAATGTACAAGTTAGTATACCCTATCTTTAGTTCTACTAGCAAATTATACACTAATTGAAAATATCTATGGTAAAATTTCCCTAAGTATATTAAACAACATAAATTAACTCCTAGTCTAGAAGTTCATTGTAACGAATTATCAAAGATTTGCAGTGAGATCTGGTAGAGGATGTTAATGAAAAATGGAGAAGAATTTAAATGCTCAATATAAGAAGCTGTTAAGAAACACTCATTGATGGAATTTTGCAGAGCCATAGAAAATGTTATTTTGAAAATATGTTTATTTCTAATGTATTGTCTTCATAAAATATTTTAAGATTAAGATCAATATCATATATGCAATATACATAAGATGATCTGGATATAATCTTATCTTTGCATATTTTGCAACACATAATATATTAATTTTGTAATCATAAAATGTACTTAAATATCCTTTGATTATAGAAACCTCTGGGTATTAATATTTTCTGATATGGTAACAAACGCAAATATCCTTAAGTATTTTTTATAACTCAGAATACATCTATAATATTGCAATCACATTTCTATGCTTTAGGAGGTTTGCTGATTAAATGTTTAACTACCTTGCCATATGTTGTGGAAATAATAAGTACATTTTTCTAACCATGTAAATTCAATATAAATTATTCTTTTTGTTAGAGTTCAAGGCACACAAAGCATTTGCAAGCTATATATGCTGCATTTCAACTTCTAAGTGGGTAAATAGACCCACTAAATCAATAGGTAATGAAGGATATGGATGATTTTAATATATGTTACAAGTAATATAATAAAATTCACATCCTAAATGAATAGATACAACGCATATCTGGAATCTTCACCTGATCTCCAGCTTCAATAATCTTTCCAAGAAAACTGAGCCATGAGAAGATATATCCCTGAACCAAACTATTATGGTGCAGAGAGAATCTGATAGAGCTGGTGAGAATTCCCATCTTACCCCTTACCAGATTTCTGCGCTCCAACAAGTCACCTAACAACTCATTACCTCTATTTGTGCATGTGATAGTTGGTCTGGTTTGTCAACTTGACCCTCCTGAGATCGTGTGACTTTGGCTGTGTAACAGCAGATTGAACCAGAAGTCCTGCCCTAGATGTGGGTAGCAGGGTTCTGATAGGTGCAGGACTTGGATAAAAGGAAGGAGAAAGCCGCGTAGAGTGAGCCGCGACTCTTCCTGAAGAAAACGCATTTGCTCTTATCTGAGATCATCAGTCTCCAACTCTGCCATTTCCTTGAAGAGCTTCTTGGTCTTCTGCTCTCATCTGAGATCGTCATCCTCCAGCCTTCGAGCTGAAACTTCACCATCGTTTCTCCAAAGAGCTTCCTTATCTTCACATCTTGGACTGGACTGAATTGGTGGTTGCTTAGTCCTAAGGCTCCAGCTCTTAGACCGCCCAACCAGCTACTGATTCCTCTGATTCTTCACGTGCAGTCGAAACCCAGGACTACATTGTGAGCCAATCTAATAAATCCTTTCCCCCCCTTCCTTTCTTCATTCTGTGAATTCTGTTGATCTAGTGAACCCTGAACAATGCAGTGTGCAGGTAATTAAGGTTAATACTCCTAACTTCCTCAATGCATTATATTTTCAGAGCTACATTATGAATCTAGAAAAGACCCCAGTATCATCTCTAGTATACCAGAGATGATTAATAAGCACTGCGCCCGCCTCTCTACTCCCTTGCTGCAGATTTATAATCTATTGGGTTTAGAGTTGTGTGTGTGTGGTGGGGGGGTACTGGGTAGTTTTGATTTGCATCTCTCTGACTGCTAATGATGTTGAACATTTTTTTCATACCGTTTTGACTATTTGTATTTCTTCTTTTGTGAAGTATCTATTTAGTTCACTTGCTCATTTTTTGATTGGGTTGTTTGTTTTATCTTCAGTTTAATACAATTCCACATATTGATCCTCTTCTTGTGTTTTGGGGTTTTGTTGAGGAAGTGTTTGCTTGTGCCTGTATGTCAAAGAGTTGGACCTATGCCCTCTTTGATCCATCTTGAATTGACTCTTGTGCAGGGTGAGAAAGTGGGGTTTATTCCCATTTTTCTGCATGTGATTAACCAGTTTTGCCAACACATTTGTTTAAGAGGCTATCTTTTTTTTCCAGTGTATGTTTTTGGCTCCTTTGTCAAAAGTCAATTGGCTGTAAGTGTGCAGATTTATTTCTGAGTCTTATTCCGGTCCAATGGTCTACATATCTGCTTTTATGCCAATACCATGCTGTTTTTATTACTATGGCTCTGTAGTATAGTTTGAAGTCAGGTATTGTGATACCTCCTGCATGGTTCTTGTTGCTGAGAACTACTTTGGCTATTCTGGGTTTTCTGTTGTTCCAAATGAATTTAAGGACAGATTTTTCTATGTCTGTGAAGATTGACCTTGGTAATTTAATGGTTATTGTATTAAATCTGTAGATCACTTTTGGAAGAATGTCCATTTTGATGATATTTATTCTGCCTATCCAAGAGTATGGGAGGTCTTTCCATCTTCAAAGATCTTCTTCAATTACTTTTTTCGATGTTTTATAATTTTCCTTGTAGAGATCTCTTACATCCTTGGATGGGTTTATTCCTAAGTGTTTTATTGTTTTGGGGGATATCGTGAGTGGAAATGTTTTCTGTATTTCATTTTCAGTGGATTTATGGTTGGCATATAGAAAAGCTTCTGATTTTTTTTGATTGATTTTGTATCCAGACACTTTGCTGAATTTGTTGATCAGTTCTATAAGCCTTTTGGTTGAGTTTATTGGGTCTTCTCAGTATAATATCATGTCATCTGCAAATAGAGATAGTTTCATCTTTCTTTTCCTATTTTCTCTCCTTTGATTTCCTTCTCTTGCCTTATTGCTCTGACTAGAGTCTCTAGTACTATATTGAAAAGGAGTAGTGATAGTGGATATCCTTGTCTTGTTCCTGTTTTTAGGGGAATGCTTGTAGTTTTTCCCCATTCAACATGATGTTGGCTGTGGGCCTGTTGTATATTGCCTTTATGATGTTGAGGTATGCTCCTTCTATTCCGATTCTCTGCAGTGTTTTTATCATGAATGGGTGTTGGATTTTGTCAAATGCTATTTCAGCATCTATTGAAATGATCATGTGATTTTTGTCTTTAGTTCTGTTTATGTGGTGAATTACATGGATTGTTTTTCATATGTTGAACCAGCCTCGCATCCCTGGGATGAACCTGACTTGATCATGGTGTATGATTTTCTTGTTGTGGTTTTGAATGCACATTGCTAGTATTTTGTTTAAAGTTTCGCATCTAAGTTCATTAACGATATAGGCCTGTAGTTTTCTTCTCTTGAGCCGTCTTTATTTGGTTTTGGTATTAATGTGATGTTGGCTTCATAGAATGTATTTGGGAGAGTCCCATTTCTTTCTATTTCATGGAGTATATTGAGAAGAATTGGGACTAGGTCTTCTATAAAGGTTTTATAAAATTCACCTGGGAAACCATCTGGACCTGGGCTTTTCTTAGATGGTAGACTCTTTATTGCTGCTTCAATCTCTTTGATTGCTATTGGTTGATTTAAATTTTCTATATCTTCTTCATTCAACTTAGGAAGGTTGTACGTGTCTAGAAATTTGTCCATTTTGTCTAGGTTTTCCATTTTGTTGGAGTATAGTTTTTCAATGTAGTTTCTGATAATCCTCTGGATTTCCATGTTGTCGGTGGTAGTATCACTTTTTCATCTCTTATAATTTGGGTTGATTCTCTCCTTCTTTTGGTTAGGTTGGCTGGTGGTTTATCTATCTTGTTTATTTTTTTTTTTTTTTGAGGAACCAGCTTTTGGTTTTGTTGATTTTTTGTATTTTTTAATTCTCTACTTCATTGATTTATGCTCTGATTTTAATAATTTCCTGTCTTCTACTGGCTTTGGGATTATACTATTCCTGTTTTTCAAGGGCTTTGAGGTGTGTCATTAGGTTATTTATTTGGTGATTTTGTGTTCTTATGCAAGCATTCAGTGCTATGAATTTTTCTCTTAATACTGCATTCAGAGTGTCCCAGAGACTTTGATATTTTGTGTCTGTTTTCATTTGTTTCTAGGGATTTCTTAATTTCTCCCCTTATTTCTTCTGTGAACCATTCCTCATTCAGCAGTGTGGTGTTCAGTCTCCACGTGTTTATGAGGTTTCTCTGGGTCTTCTTATAGTTGATTTCTAGTTTCATTTCATCATGGTCTGAAAAGATGCAGGGGATTATATCACATTTTTTATGCTTACTGGTATTCACTTATGGCCTAGGATATGGTCTATTTTAGAGAAGTTTCCATAAGCAGCTGAAAAAATGTGAATTCAGCTGTAGTTGTGTAAAATATTCTGTATGTGTCTACTAGGTCCATTTGGTTTATGGTGTTCCCTAGGTCTGAGGCATCTTTACTGACCTTTTGTCTTGAAGATCGATCCAGTGGTGTAAGAGGAACATTGAAATCTCGCAGTATTATTGTATTGGGATCTATGTGTGACTTAATGTCAGGAAGAGTTTCTTTTATGAAAGTATTTGCACCTATGTTTGGGGCATAAATATTGACTATTGTTATATCCTCTTGCTGGAATGTTCCTTTTACTAGTAAGAAATGACCTCCTTCGTCTATTCTGATGAGTTTATGTTTGAAGTCTAATTTGTCTGAAATCATAGTTGCTACTCCTGCTTGTTTTTGAGTTCCATTAGTGTGGATTACCTTGTTCCATCCCTTCACCTTTAGCTTGTGAGTATCTTTACTTGTGTGTTTCTTGCAGACAGCATATAGATGTATTGTGATTTTTAATCCATTTTGCCACCTATATCTTTTGATTGGGGAGTTGAGGCCATTTACATTCAGCATGATTATTGAGAGATGAGTTTTAATTCCTATCATTTTGAGTTTTAATTTCTGTTTGAGGTAGTGTTTGTTCTTCTTTGCCTAGTTGTTCATTTGATGGAAATCATTGTTTCTCTGGTTCTGATATTTCTTTATTATTTCTTCTTTTCAATTAATCTCTTTGAGTATTTTCTCTAGTGCTGGTTTGGAAGACGTAAAGTCTTTCAGCTTCTGTTTTTCATGGAAGGTTTTTATTTCCCTGTCAAATTTGATAGATATCTTTGCTGGGTAGATAAATCTTGGCTGGAAGTTGTTTACTTTCAGAGTGTGGATTATGTCACTCCAGGCCTTCCTGGCTTTCATGAATTGATTTGAAAAGTCAGGAATGATTCTTATTGGTTTGCCTCTGAATGTTACTTGCTGCCTTTAAGATTCTCTCCTTGGCCTCTACATTAATCAATTTGATAATTATGTGGTATAGTGAACCTTTTCTCTGATCTTGTCTATTAGGGGTTCTATATGTTTCCTGTACCTGTGTGACGACCTCTTTTTCTTTTTGGAAATTTTCTAATATTACTTCTCTGAAAAGATTATTAATTCCTTTGGTTTCAATTTCTATTCCCTTTTCTATGCCTATTATTCTTAGATTTGCTCTTTTAAGATTGGCCAAGATCTCTTCAATGTCCAATGCATGCTGTTGAATTTTTTTTTCTAAATTATATACTATGCATTCATTTCTGAAGAGGTCATTTTCTAAGTGAGATTCTGTTTTCCATGTGGTCTAGTCTATCGTTGATAGTTTGTATGGATGCCTTCATTTCAATTATTGCATCCTTCACTTCCTTCAGAGCTTCTTTTTGATTCCTGTTCAGGGTGTCAGATTTTTTATTTGATTCTTCATTTCTTTCTGGTGATCTCTGAATTCTTTTCAGAAATCCTGTATCATTTCTCCTATTAAAGTTCTGAATTGTCCTTCTAGCAATCTTTGCACTTATTTGTTGGCGGGTTCTGTTATTGTGGAGCTGTGAGAACTCATTGTTTCTTTTCTATTCTTCTTTCTCATGGTTTCAGGTTTCTTAATTTTATATCTTTGTTGCTTTTGGTAGCTCTCTCTTGCTGTGTAGGTTTCCCATGTGTACTCTCTCTCCCTTTATAGTATCTTATTCTGGAGGTAGATATTTGCTACTAGGTGAACCTTAAACGTGAATAGCCTTTACTGAATGGTTATTTTCACTTGCTTGGTATAATCTCTATCTCCAGGCCCAATTCTTGGTCTCCTTCAGTGATTGGGACACTTGCCTGGGTCCTCTCACTGCCAGTGAAGGCACCCAGTGCCATTAGTGCCCCCCCCACTGCAAGTGTGGGTCTCTACATTCTCCACTGGGGCTGTTCCTATGTCTCTCTCTGTCTACACATATGGAGGGTGTCATAAGCATGTGACCCTGGGCCTGTGTCTCTCTTTGCCTACAGAAGTGGTGGATGTCGCTTTGACCCGTTTCTGTGCAAACATGGAACTCCATGTTTTTCACATAGAAGGCCTTGTTGTTCTAATTTTTTCCCCAGGTTCCACAACTATGTGTCCTGTGGCGATTCTAGTGAATGCTGTGAGGGTGCTGTGACCTGCAGGCTGTAGGTCTGTCCAGCCCAAATGTTGCCAGGGATTGTCTGATTATCTGCAAGTCTACTGCGTCTTACAGTAGACCCCACATCCACCTCCACAGGAGATGATCGGCACAGCTTCAGACCCCTCGAGTCTATTGCTTGCCACACGACTCCCTGTGTCCATGTTGGGTGGTCCCCCCCTGGGGTGGCTCATTGACTTACAGTCTTATGAGTGCTGCTCTTCATCTCTGGGGGAGGGGGTGGGCTCAGTCACTGCCACAGGTTCTGTTCAGATTTCCATGCATTCAGGTCTTTGTTGAGCATGGAGTGAATTGCTGCTCAGTTTTGTTACTGAATATCTGCAGTTTCTGTATTTACAACAGGTTGCCGGCTTCTTTGTTGGTTGCCTGCAGAAGCCGCAATGCCCAAAAGATTTATTTTTAAAGAAAACGTTAAGCCTGTTTCCAAATATTCCTTCTATATGTCTTATTTAGTCTGTGTTTTATTGTCTTCTTGGTACTCTGTTCTTCACATTTTGTTGACTAAAACTCTGTTCTGAAATTGGGAAGTGACAAAGCCTTTTCCAAGTGTTATGTCAATTATCAACAATACTGAGGAGAAAATAATACAGCACCATTAGGTATTGTAGAGATTACCATAAATATCCATGTGCAAGAGCACACTCCAAATCTAATTACTAAATGAATAACAAGAGGAAGTTCTACTACTCTGGGCCAAAGTTAAAAGGACACAATTGCCAGCTGAAATATCATTTTGTCTTTTTAATTTTTATTTTTCAGAATTCCGATAGAAAATACACTAAACGAAACTGACATCAATTTTCTCTGATAACCCACTTATCAATTTTCACTGGCTATGTTCCATTCATCCAGCTCTGTAAATGAAGGCTGCTATATATCCTTGCAGTGAATCACTACTTAAATTCCTCCAAGAAGAAATAACCATCGATACCAAAGAATATATCAGTAAAGATTATTGACAAATATCATCTTTAATATCAATGCTAAAAAACTAATTATAAAACAATAAGCACAGTACAAATTTATGTTAAAAATTAAGATCCCTGTAATCAATAAAAACCCAAAACCAATTCATTATTAAATCATTAATAAAATGTATTGCATTCAATGTATATTTCTGAGAAGAAAAACAATATAATCATTTCCACAGAGATAGATAAAATATGAAAAAGGCATTCATAGTAAAGTAAAGGTAAGGAAAAAATTGGACTAGAGAGAAAAACTATTTACATAGTTATTACATATAGGAAAGATATTCTAATGAGGACACAATTGTACATAAAATAAACATATTTGAAATAAATATTATGAGTAAAAATATTAACAGTGTAAATATTATTTAAAGGAAAGCTGGTACTTCATAATCTACAAAAGACAATACAAATGTTTTATGATTACAACATTGTCAGAAAAGAACAAAAAATTAATGACTATTGAAATTTTAAAAATATGTAGTATTGAGAAACAAGTTATTGTTGAATTTTATAGGAAGTAGTTAAACAGTATTCAGATAAATATCTTGAAAAAATGTTACCAAGAACACTTTCAAAGTAAAAACATATCCCACAAAATGGAAGAAAATATTTACAAAACATAGATCTGATTGAAACTAATATCCAGAATATATGAAAGAGCTGTTGCAAGAAAACAATAAAAAGACAGATAGCCAAAATTTAAAAGTATAATAATATTTGAAAAGTTATTTCTACATGTGTCCAATAAGAACCCAAAAAGAGGTTTAACATCATTAGTGATTAAGGACAGGCAAATAAAAACTACAGTGATATACAACCCCCTTCTGTTATCAAATTTTTAGATAAAATTGTTATTTGTAAAATGTATCAAAATTAAATACTTTCTAAGGAAAAACCACATATGATGCAATGCATTTAATTTGGTTTACTCACTGTGCTGGTTTGGGAAAATTGCTCTGATATTAATTTCTAATAAAATGTAAAAGACAGTCATTCAAGCAGGGAGAGGCAGTACTCCATTACATTCCAAGAGCTCCCCCTCCCTTCTTTTCTGCCCCTTTGTTCTAATTATTAACCCATAGTAAGAATGTAAAGACAACTGAAGCCTCCAGCCTTAGAAGCATGCAGAGACTTAAGAGCACCATAGAGGCAGTTAAGGCTTTAGCCCTAAGATCATAGTGCACAGCTTCACTGGCTGTAATCAGTGCCTCTGTTTCCCTCCTATTCTTCATGACTCTGTCTCAGTATGAGAAAGGCAAACTGCATGTGTTACATCAAAGTGCCCACAGCTGATAGACAACAAGTACAGCCCAATACAATAGGGGTAAAACAAGGTAGATTAGTGACCTCTGTGCTTAGTAAGTGTACTTAGCAGACTAGAAGGCACCACTTGCCTAAGGAATAGTTATGCCTAAGAAATAAGTTACTAGCTTGTTGTCTTGGTAACGCTGATAAAACTATACCAGTGTGAGAATTGTATTCAAGGGGCCGGGGTCGGAGGGAGGGGCAGAGTTCCACTTTCAGGCTCTGCAGTGTGTCTTCCAGGAACGCTGCTTTTCCTCTTATCTTTTTCTATCTCTTACTGACTTTGTAATAAAATTTTGTTAAAGCTGCAACTGAGCTGCCTGTTAGTTTGTAATTCCTCTCTTCAGACAATCTGATCTGAATTGAAGTTAAGAGTCCACAGTGCCAAGCCGAGCATGGTGGTGCATGCTCGTAATCCCAGTACATTGGGAGGCGGAGACCGGAGGATCCAGGTTCATGGCCAGCCTCAGCTCTCTCTCTCTCTCGCTGTCTCTCTGTCTCTACCTAGTGAGGCCCTCCACAACTTTGTGAAACCCGGTTTCAAAATAAAGTATAAAAAAATAGGGCCGGGGGTGTAGCATGGAGGTAGAATGCCCTGGGTTCAATCCCCGGTAACAACAACAACAACAAAAAAAAGTCCACAGTGCCACTCCCACTGTAACACTCACTGGTCCAAAAATAAAGTTACTTAAGTTTCTTCTTATCCAATATATTTTCCTATTTTATTCATGATATCTAATTTCAAATTTTCAGAATATCATAGAGTATTCTCAAGTAATGGTATTATTTAAGATTTTATATATAAACAAAGAAATTATGAGTCAACATAACAAACATGTTGATCATAATGAAATGGAGAAATATTTTCAATATCAACAAATTGGCCATTTTGGAATTTGATGATTTAATCTAACGCGCATGATTTGATCTGTAGTTAAAGTCTATGTCTGCACATTTTTAAATGAAAGAAAGTTGATATACATTTGCAAATATATTTTACAAACTGTTACAATCTGTGGAGGTTTAGGCATTAGATATGATCAAACTTGTCTATTGAAATTCTCTAACAAGAATTTTGTTTGTGGTCCCCATGGCAGGCTTGGCACACAAATTGAGAGCAAATAAAATGCTTCTTCCTCAGTTTACTCAGTCTATGTTGAAAGAATGAGAACCAAGGCCTAGATGGAATTTACAGATTTGAATTAGGAAATGTTCCATGACACCTTGTCAGAACTATTATACCAACTGGATTTATTTTGTCTCTAATAATTTTGTTTGTATTTTCCTTTTATATATTTGTACTTGTTTTCTGTTAACATTACAAATGTACAACTTCTAACAGAATAATCTAAGCAGTGTTTTGGTAGTCATTACATGGAAAACAATCTATAATGTTGACTCCTATTCATTAAAAAATACCCATGAAACTGACCTTCTGGGTGTTCAACAATCGAGACTTGGAAAACAAAAACAAAATAAAAGGGCTAAGAAAAGAATAGCCAATATTTTGGCCCTTGCCCTCCAAGGTCAACTGGAACCCAGGAAAAGATGGAACTCCTAAGGGATCTGCAATTCTGTAAGTCACCCAACCTCCCAATTAGAGGGATTGTGAAGACTCCAGAGAATAAGAACCACCAGTGCATATTCTATGAAAAAGCTGATCACTGGAGAGGGGAATGTCAGTGTTTCAAGGGAAGCCAAATGGTCAGCAAGACCATGACCCATCCTGGAAGATGGCACAACTGGTAGAGGAAAAGCCTCACAAAGTCTCTAAGATGAACTCTGAGGAAATTTACCTTAAAAGCCAAATTTTATCAAAATTTATGTTTGCCCAACATTGGGCTAATTACTTGGGCTTGAATACCCAGCAGGAAAGTATAATAAAAAATGAGTGTGGTATTCAGGGGAAAAAACTCATGGAGCCATCTAAAGATACCCTCAAATAATTTAACTAGTTATCTTCTGACTTTCACTTCCCTCTTATATGCTACATTATAATTTATAATGCTATTTCTGCTTTTAGGCTCACAAAAGAAATATAATATGATGTTGATGCTCAAAACCTCTCTCCAACTGAGTCCTTAAAAGATACTATGAAACTGTACTTATCACCTTGAGGTTTTGCAGGTCCAGGACAACCAGATACCATAAAATAAAAAAAGAATTCTATTTCTGTAAGTTACTGAAGGATATATGAATCCTGTTCAAAATTAAAAACAATGACCTATTTAAGCTAAGTTCCCCTATGTACTGTATACAAGGAACTTTGTTTCTTTGCACTCTTGTGGAACTTTTTCCTTTTTATTATGGGAATTTTTTTTTTGGCTAAACCAGGAACTTTAAAGATACTTAAAGAGATAATGGTGTCTCCAACAAAGTGAGATAAAGACTATGACAATCTTAAACCTAAGGAAAGGATGCTTGGTTTATAGATGGCTCTGCAAAATATGCAAAAACAGAAAGAAGTAGTGGTTACATATAATCCTTATTGTAGGCTAATTATTAGTACTAATAGACAGAGTGATAGTAGTTGATGCTAAGTTGATAGGGTAATGCTAAGTTGTATATTGAGTTTCGGGCCTTGAACCACAAGGACTTTTCATGATGTTATACATATTGTCTCATGGTCTGTTACAAATAGGTTGGATACTTGGCTTCAGTTTAAAGGACTTATCAATGGGTGGTCCAGGGTAAAGAATTGTGGGGAAAAAAATTGTAGCAATGTATCTGGGTTATTATACAATGTACTCCCATGTCAATATTTTATGTAGATGCCCACAGCAATTTCAATAACCATGTAAACACTGATAAATGGCTTTGTTCATGAACAAACCAAAATAACCAGCCTTGTAAAGATTGACCCAAAAAATTTGATGACAGGCTTGGCACAGTAGGCACACCAGAAACGTAGGCACATAGAAAAAAAAAGCCATCTACAGATCCTCATGTTACTGAGGCTGTGCCCTTCAGTGATGTTAACTTGTGACCTGATTGTATAAAACCCACAATAGCTGAGGCCAATTTCTCTGTCTCCTTTAGATCAGTTAAGATGAGAATTTGGATCTCTGGTTAGGCAGAACCGACTCCCCTTGCCAGCTCAAAGAAGTTATAGAAGATGTAACTTCACACTTTACCAACCCTTAAGATTAAGTGATCCAAGTCTCAGAGGGGGGAAAATGAAGGAAGACAGGAGAAATAAAAGTAATAGTTTTGTAAAAAGGAGACCATGAACTTCGCCCTACAGGTTCAGATTTTTTCCTAAGCAAATATCCACAAAAGGTCCTCACCTTTAATCCTAAAGGTCCATCTCACCACCCAAAGTGTCTAAGATGTTTGGTAAACAAAAGATCCATAAGGAAGGTCTGACACTTGGCCAAGTCCAGGTGTCACACAGCTACCCACTGATCAGATATTAGGAACCTGAGGATTCTGAAGAAAACCAGACCTGCATCAATGCTGTGTGCCCTACCCACCCCCTCAGGGGGGTCTCCTATAAGAGAAGAACTGTGAAGACCACCAAGGCCTCTCTCTCACACAATCGACGTGGCTCATGCTCTCCCTTGAACGTGTATCCCTCTACTTTCCTAAATAGGCCTATTTTTGTCTCTGAAAAAAAAAATTGAATGCAACTACTAGAAATTTTTTAAAATGTAAAGAGCTTCATTTTTATCAATCAGGTCAATGTCCCAAATTAGACAATTATGCATCTCTAAATTAGTATTTATGAGATACAATTAATAATTCATCTTCAACACATTTACTTAAAGTTCTTTGGAACCACTGTATTTATTCAGTGAAGAGTGAAATAATTTAATTTGTTAAGCAATCACAATAAAGGTTACATCATTGTTGTGATTAGAGAGAAGCATTGCAAGCAAATGTTTTGAGGTCATTCTGGAGGAAGGAACTTTTTTTCTGTGGACAT
Organism: Glis glis; assembly: GCA_004027185.1. Taxonomy (NCBI): domain Eukaryota; kingdom Metazoa; phylum Chordata; class Mammalia; order Rodentia; family Gliridae; genus Glis; species Glis glis. The sequence goes on along the minus strand of PVJS01005643.1, from coordinate 10,610 downwards.
TTGTGAGATTTGGGAATATTTTCTCCAGCTCTGCATCTGTATCCCCCTTGCCCAAGATATTATTTACTCTGTGTTGTTAGAGAAAAACTAGATGGTGAAGCCTGGAATAGAAACACCTGGACTCTACTAACACTTTAGACAACACATTTCCAGGTGAATATCTTCCTCTTTGATCAACCACTGAAAATATATTAAAAGCTCTATTTCATTATACTTTTATTCATAAAGTTTTGAATGTCAACTGCCTTTGTAACCAACAGGCCGCTAAATATAAAAAGGTGTTTGTCAATGTATCACATGTTGCAAATATAGGAACAGAGACTTACCAGATTGGTACATTTATGATGCAGTTAAGTTGATTTTTATTGTGTTGTGTGAGAGAACTCTCAACAAATTGAAAATATAAGGTTAAAGACATAACTTAAATCAGTATTGGTTTTAGTAATCTCTTCAAGGTTGGTCTGTATTAACTGAGCAAAATAAAACCATGCTTTCATATTTCTTTTTTTAACTTTCAGAAAACATAGAGATTGATAATAGGAAGTGTTCTTTTTTCTTTTAGAAATGGATGAGTGTTCAAGTGAATTAAAGATAGTCATTTCTTGAGTAAGATGGGATTCATTGTAGAGTGACTTAGTGGAAAGGATTTGCTAGAACCTAGAACCAGCTCTATCTAAAGCATTTATTTTTTTATTTTATATGCTTTGTGGTACTGGGGGTTGAACCCAGGGGCATTCAACCTCTGAGCTACAACCTCAGTCATATTTTATGTTTTACTCTGAAACAGGGTCTTGCTAAATTCCTGTGGCTGGCCTTGAACCTATGATCTTCCTGACTCAGGTTCCCAAATACTGGGATTCCAGGTGTGTGCCACTCTGCCTGGCTATCTAGAGCATTTAGTAGCTGCACAGAGGAAATATTTGGCAGGAAAAACCTAGTATGTAAAGGTAGTATAAAGAAACAATGAACAAATGTTATTTAGAAACAAAAGCAGAAGGGATTCATGGAGTACACAGAGTCATAGAACTCAGTTCCTAGGAAGAGCTCAGCAAAGGAGAATTTGAACCTCAGTTGTGGTTCTTAAGAAGATTCCTAGTGTGGGGCTTTGGACACAAGAAGATAAAGGTGAGGCACGGTCATTAGAACCAGAATATGTCAATGTAAGTTAGGAAACAAGGGAGACACTACAGTAAATTTTAAATCCCCCAGACTGTTTTCAATTTGATGTGTTCCTATGCATACTTATGACTTGAAATTTGTAGACACATTGGTATATGCTTTGCAGCATAATTACTAAATTATACTTACAACATGAAGACTTTTATATTATTTTCATGTCTTTCTGCACTAATTTCTGCAAATATTAACAAATGAAGATGGCTTCAGTTGAAGGGAAGGGATATGTGGAAAGCAGGGCACTTGTTGAGGGTAGACAAGGATCAAAATAGAAAGTCTAGTTTAACAATAAAGACTCATTCCTAGAGTCTTGTCTTGGCCTTGAATACAATTTAATGTAATAGAGTAACGGCGAAATGGGTTACATGATTTGAAGGTGACTGATGCATTTATCCTCATAAAGAGGTAAAGAGTAGAATGTTTTGTTTTTAGTTTGTGTCTTATTTTTCATCACAGAAATGTACACACATATACAAGGGGACATCATGTGATTTTCTTTCAAGTCCACTCATGGTTTCTTTATCTGAAAAACAATTTACTTGAGGAATCTGGATTTCTCATATTCTTAATTTGGATTTTCTGTTTGAAGATCAAAGAGGCAATCTCTAGTTTTACAAAGGTTTCTTAGTTTATCACTTTGATGGACTTTACATTTATTAAATGCTAATCCTCACAAGCTTACAGATAGCTGGACACATAATTGCCACAATTACACTTTCTTCAGCAGCCTGCACACTTGGTGCTCAATGTAGCTGATGGCTGGCTGGGAGGAGAGGTCAGCTGCTTTTCAACAATACTCTCAATTCTCCTAATCAAAGCGTGAATGAGAGGGATTGTGAAAGGCTGACTGCACGCCATTACCCAGCCTGTATCATGTGGTTCTGTAGCAAGCAAATGATAGGAGTCCTGATCTAAATTTTAAAACTATGAATCCTCACAGTGCCAATCTCAAAGTGCGCATCAATCTAAGGAAGAAAGGAGAATGTCAGAAATGACTTTGGCTGACATACTGAATAAAATGAGTGGTTGGATAAGTAAATATTTGGGATATCTGAAGACATTCCTTTTCTGGGACAGTAGGCAAGCCTCTTAATTATGTGAGTTGGGATTTTCTATGCATAATCTCTTCTCTGAAGTTTAATAGGCACTACAGGAAATTCATTGAGGTTTTTTCCAATTATATGATCTTTACTAAGTTATGTTAATGGCACTAGGGCTTTTCTAATATTTTCATGCTTTTCCATTGCAAAGCTTTTTAAAAGACAATACACATATTATTGAATTTGCATGTGTATATACTAAATTATTATTTTTCTGTGAATGGGTACACATTCTATTTCTCTGTTAGGTCTGCAGTGAAAATGACCAGTGATAGAGTCTTAGTTTGGAATTTTGTGGATTCTGGTAAAGACTTCAGAAAGAACTAATTCATATTATGGCATAATTCTTTTGTGACACCTGGCTGGGTGGTGATGCTAAGAATAAGAGAATGACTATATGAACTGGTAGCCTAAGAGGGGAGGAAGAGTTAAGTACAAAAGAAAAAGAAAGGAGATAGGAGGTAATAGAGTATTATAATGAACAAGAGGATAAAGGGAGAAAGGAAGTGTATGCATTTAGGCAAAAATGAACATTTTATGCTTTCTCTCTCTCTCTTTAGTATTAGATTATACTTTCTTTAGTATTAGATTATACTTACCATCATGTGGCATCTTTCAACTCTACAAAAATCACATGATTCTTTTGTATTAATGCTGTCTCTTTTGAAATGGAAAAGAAGGTGGTGAAAAAAAGGAAGAAGGAAGGTGGGACAATGGGGAGAGAAGAGTCACATACATTGATTTGTAGTGCTTTTGCTTGATTGAATGTTAAGTTGGAGGCATTAAACAAAACCACGAGTCTGGGATATGCACCCCCATTTTTCAGTAACCTACCTTTTATTCATTATGAATTAAACTATTTAACCAAAAAAGGATGCTATTTCCCTTTTGTCCATCTTTATTTCTACAACTCAATTCCCTGATAGTCTAAAGCTTAGTAGAATATTGATTATGCACACAAAAATTCAGAAAGTATTATTGCAACTCATAAGTGTGTCTAAATTATTGCCAGACTAAGCTGGGCGTGGAGGTGCACACTTGTTATCCTAGTCCTTGGGAGACTGGGTTTGTGGCCATCCTCAGCTACTTAGCGAGGACCTACACAACTTAGTGAGACCCTGTTTCAAAATAAAGAATAAAAATAGAGCTGGGGGTGTAGCCCGCAGGTAGAATGCCCCTGGGTTCAATCCCTGGTACCAAAAATGAATAAATAAATAAATAAATAAATAAATAAATAATAAATAAATAAATACATTATTGCCAGACTAATCTATGATTATCTTGGAGAATGTAGCTCAATATAAAAGGCTGTGTGCACAACTCAGTAAATCTTTTTCTCTTCCATACCTTATCCTTTACTGATTGGTACACAATTTCACCTCCAAACCTACCTCACTTGGGTTTAGTATATTAGGATTAATATATTAGAAAAATGCACACATATATGCATATGCACATGCACACACATACACACACTCTAGGCTCCCCTTCCATGGAGGATAAGTTCCAAGACTAGTAGGTGCCCAAACTGCAAACAGTACTGAACTTTATATAGTCTAGGTTTTTTCTATATACATGACAACATTTAATTTATAAATTAAAGAGATTAGTAACAATAACTAATAAAATAGAAAAATCTAACAATATATTGCAATAAAAGTGATGTGAATGTGCTCTCTCTCTCTCACTCTCAAAATATTTTATGTACCATCTTCTTTGGATGAGATGAAGTTAGGTGAACTATACAGGCATTGTGACATTGTGATCATGTTAGACTACTAGTAAGAGTTATCTGAGCTCAAGCCCCAAGATACTCTGACAGTAGATCTGACAAGTGAGACAGCTACCAAGTGACTAACTGTGGATTTGCTGGACAAGAGAAAATTCACATCCTGGACAGGACAAAGCATGATGGAGACTTTATCATTCTACTCAAAGGGGCACACAATTTAAAGCTATGTATTAGTTTAATTAGTTTCTGTAATTTTATTTAATAATTTTTGGCAAAAAAATTTACTGAAAAGTACTACTAGTGATAATAGCAAACATTTCCTGAATGCTAGCTATCAGGTTTGGTTCTAAATAACTCATACTAAGTTATTTAATATTTCAACATTCCAATGAGGTAGTACATACTGAAAAAATTCCAATGAAAAGTACATACTGAAAAATATCACACATGGAGTATAATTTTACAATTTGCTTTTTATGATTGTAATTTCTATATAATCCATAGGAATAATTATATCTTCTCCTCCTCCTGAAATAAAATTCAGGAAATATCTTATTATTTTCTTTATCACCATTTGGTAATGCACCCCAGAATCACTTCTGGTAACCAAAACCATTTTAGAAATCATGTTTTCTATTCCTGTGCAGATCAAAACTTTATGTGATGCAAGCCTCAGGTATTAGTATTAGGTCTATTGTGACAAAGTACCACAAATTAACAACAGAAATGTATTTTTCTCACAATTCTGGAAGACAAATATTTGAAATCAAGTTGTTGGCAGGTTTAGAGGGTTTTTTTTTTTGTAGGGAGAAGGGGTGTGAGGAATATTCTATCCATGCCTCTTTTCAAGCTTCTGACTGGCAATTTTGGCATTCTTTGGCTTGCAGAATTAACACCCTTATACCTGCCTTCATCTTCACATGATGTTCTCCCTGTGTGTACATATTTGCCCAAATTTCTCCTTTATATAATGACACTTGCCATATTGAATTAGGGACCCATCCTACTCATTTTAACTAATTTGTATTTGCAACAACCCTATTTCCATATAAATTACATTTTGAGGTACTGGGAATTAGGATGTCAACATATGGATCTGGAGATAATTCAATATCTATAACATTCCTACCCAATTTCCCACACTTCCCAAGCCATGCCTCACTATAAATCAGCCTTCCTCATTAGAAGAAGCATGTCTGCCTTGATCTCTACACATCCACCTTTCACCTTTATTTCCCCTTTTCCCTCCTACTTACTAAATTAAACATCCAGGATTAAGGTGGCAGTGGAAGGGGAGGAAACAAGGATGTTCCTATTTAACTATGCTTGTCCACAGTTGGATTTCACAATGCCTTCAAGTTATTAGTTCTTTATTTAGATGCCTTTGACTGTTGGGGAACTCTTGGGGATCCATCATTCCCTTTATCCCCTTGTGGTTATGAACCTTAGCTCAGTAGCAATTTATATGGAAGAAAGGACGGTAGAGTGGTCTGCCCTGGAAATAAGAAGCACATTACCTGAAGGAGGCTAAAAACAATATTAAATTCAATCAAGCCAAGTCTGGTTTTCATTACCATCACCATACATCAGCAATTTTATACAATGTGTTTAATATTTTTTTTCTTTTCCTTGATCTAAGTTCTGAACAATTGTTATGGTTACTGTTGAATTTCAATGATATATGAAAGTTTCAAGTTAGCATATTTTTATTATTTGTGTCTTAATAGATATTGCAGTTTACATAAAAGTATATTATGAAATATGCACATTTATTGAGTTAGTCCAAATACACAGACTCAGTTATATGCATTCAATTTGAGAAAAAGTTCATAACATTTAGAAATTACCAAGATTCTTGATGTATACTGTTTCTATCTCCTATCCCTATGGTACTGAATTTATACAGTAGATTAAAAATTAAAGATAAGATAGTGATTGCAAACATAAGCTCTTACAGTTTGGTACTTTGTACGCCAACTTGGAATTTTATCTTTTTTCCATTTTTTTTACTGCAGAAACATTTTAAAGCTGCTAGAATTTAACAATATTGAAATTTCTGAGTCTGTGGCTGTTAAATCCTAAATTAGGGAACTGCCAAATGCATCTTTGTCTTTCACACTTTTTCTAACTATTGGCTTGTCTGTTTCTTCAGGTGAAAGATAATATTTGAGAATGTAATTAATAAAGAATATCTTGGATTAATTGCCAGCATAAATAAATTGACAAATTGAGTAGTCTGAGATATTTTCTGGTAATTAATTTATTCATAATACCAAGGAGATTTTGAAAGTTTGTCCCCTTAAATTTCATATGCTAGATGTGTGTTCCCTGAGTGATAGTGTTGACTAGGTGGAACCTTTAACAGGTGGGGTCTAGTGCAATGTAGTTATGGGACTCCAAATCATGAATGGTCAGGGATTGTGGGATTGTATTAGTTTCCATAAAAATGAGTTGTGATAAGCAAACCTGGCAGCACCCTGGAATCTTTCCCCAAGTGATCCTGCCAGATACCATCTCTCCAGAGCCAAACAGGTACCAGGGAAATGCTCTTGATCCTTCACAACTGAGAGCTAAATAGCATCTTTTCTTCATAAAGTATCCAGCCTCAGGTATTTTGGTATAGCAACACAATATGGTCTAAGATCATACTTTTCTAGTTTGACCAGGTTGAAACATCCATAGCTTTAGTCATGGGAATTAGTGGATATACATCCTAAGAAGGGTAAGTGCCATTCTGTTGGGCTTTCACCTGAAGTGATCTCTGAATGTTTTTCAGACAAGGGAGGCTATTACCTTCTGTCATGGAGAAACACCAAATTGGAGCTCCAAAAGAATCCAAAGAACTGTGGATTTCCAAGGTTCTCTTCCATATCCACTCAAGCATTCTACTAAAACATGTCAGGGCCCTGATTCAGGCATCGAAAACTTGCTGGAGCAGCAAATTAAGGCTTCTGTGCAGTTTCACTATGTTCACAGTCAGATTCTGAACTCCAATTATAGAAAGTCTCTTTAAATGTTGTTATAGAGAAATGCTTGTTTCAACACCATGTCCTGGGTTGGTGGTCAGCTGATGTAAGTATGCCATTTTCCTTATTAGTACATCAAGGACACTTCATAAAAACTGTCCAACTTCATATTCCATATAATTATCATTGCCATCATGTGTATGAAATGCAGGGAGATTTCAAATGGCAGTTCATGCCCTTCCATTTGTATTCCTTCCAACTTCCCAGGTGTGATAGTCTTAGTCATCATTATGCTGTAACATGCTTGGAGTTATCCACAAAATCAGTTATCCAAAGCAGATCAGATCTTTGTTGCCACCTTCTGGCGAATTATACAATTCCAGAATCTTATCCTGCGGATCTCCTTCCTAGGAATTATTTTTGGCATCAACATTCTTAATCTAGGAAGGAGACCATGAGCCAAGGATTGGAATACAGGCAGTTCAACTGAGAAATGCAGAGCGCATCAGGAAGAAAGTGGAGAAATGATACAGAAAAAAGAAAACAGTTAATATGGCATATTATTATGCCAGGTTCCACCGTGGGATATGAACTTAATCTTGGCAGGAAATGGTACAAAACACACTTCCCTGAATTATTCCAGCAAGGGGAAAGGAGGCCTGAGTAATTATATAACAACTACTGAGAACTTATTGGGTGCAAATTGATTCTGGGAGTTGTCAATTTTCCAGCATTTAAAGCCTTGCACAAGAAGTACTTCTATACACAGTTCTGGAAAAGATCCTTCCAATTAGCCATTGGAAGTTGGCAGAAACCCACCAATATGATAAGGTCTGCTGAAAACAGTTGGCAGAATGATGCTGTCTGCCACAAAAAGCTTTATAATTTGCATTCCATGTTCTGGATTTTAATCCACAAGGGGCTGATTTTGGTTTTTATTGTTTTGTTTTTGTAGTTTTGTTTATGTTTATATTATTTCCTTCCTTCCTTCCTTCCTTCCTTCCTTCCTTCCTTCCTTCCTTCCTTCTTCCCTTCCTTGTTGCTTTCTTATTTGTCTCTATTTGAAAATAGATACAAGTTATCTCAGAAACATTTCTTGAAAAATCCATCTTTTCCCCCCTTCATCTGCAATGCTGTTTGGCCAAATACTGACTGTCCAACTAAGTAATATTTTATGCCAATATAGTGTTTTTTTAAAAAAATACATTTTCTAGCAACTTATTTCAGGCTTCCAAAGTGGCTGTTGGTTTTACCAAATATTTAGTTTCTGACAGATTAATTATAACAACTGATTTATTGCCTCTCTTGATTTTATGTACATATTGATGTGTTTCCTCCTGTCTAATCCTAATTATTTTAATGTTTTTCTTGCCTTAATGTCCTGGTTAGAAGGTTCAGTACTCATGTAGAATAGAAATGGTGTAATCCCAGTACTTGGGAGACTGAAATAGAAGTATCACAGGTTTGAGGCCAGAGTGCAGTAACTTAGCAAGACCCTGTTTCAAAATAAATTTAAAAAAAGCTTTTGAGGTGTAACTCATGGGTAGATTGCCTCTGGGTTCAATCTCCAGTACCAAAAGAGAAAGAAAAAGAGGAAGGAAGGAAGGAAGGAAGGAAGGAAGGAAGGAAGGAAGGAAGGAAGAAGTGGTGATACTGGACATCTTTTTCTTATTTCTGTTCTCAAAGGAAAAGCTTTCTGGGTTTCACAGTAAGCTATAATATTTGCTATTTATTTTCACACTTTTAATTTGGTTTAAACAAATATCATTTTGCTATTTTTCTTAGAGATTGCATTTGTTTAAACTATGAGTAGATATACTATCAAGTATATTTCCTATATGTATTAATATGCTCATGCAATTTTCCTTCATTATTTGAATATGATGGAAAATAAATGGTTTTTCTAAATTTCAATAATTCTTATTGGTCATGTTTCATCATCTTCATATTATCTTGTTGATATGTTGTGTGATTTATTTACCTTTTTTATGAAGGGAAAAGTTTTCTCTATGCACTTGAATGAGGATAATTTTTTTACATATTGTTTCAGGACTTGGAAATAAGGCAATAGAAAAAGTTGGGAAGCATGCTCTTTTTTCCCTGTATATAAAAATGTTTACATAAAATTTAAATAATTATTCCTTCAAATTGAGAATTGAAGAAGTCATGTTAGTTTGAATTTTTGCTGAAATACACATTTTTACTACTTACTAAATTTATGTAATGGTTATCGGTCATACAGATCTACTATCTCATCTTCCATTGGTAAATTATATTTTTCTAAGTTTTTTATATCTTATACATTTTTAGCTTCAATATATAATTATATTGCTCCTAAGACTCTTATTGTCTCTTTTAAAACATATCTCATTTTAGTATTTTATTTTACTTAGGTATTTATTTTGATTTATAACAACTAGAGTCCAAAGAGGACTTGTAATTATTGATTAATGAATTTATTTGTTAAGCTGACATTTTAACTATATTAGCCCTGAACTCTGTACTGACTACACAGGAGATAAAGAAATACAATTTTTTACCTAGAAATACTTTCATTATGTATTAGAATATATAATTTACTTAAAGTACTTAATTTTCATTAAGTACTTCAAGAAATACTTTCAGTATGACCCCATTATATAAGCATGTTAGAACTGTAAAATAATGATTAAGTTTATGAGGTTATTGGGAGTTTAAATTATCTGGTGATAAACATTGAGAGACAGCTAAAATATGGAAGAAAGATTTCATAATAAGCAATCAATATTCCCCTAGTAAGTGTATGCATATATGGCATATGCAAAAGAACATTAGGGACTATCATGAATATATATTTAATACCACAAAAAGATATTTAAAATGTATTCTATAGGTAATTTGGTTAGACATTAAAGCCAAATGGGCAGCGTAGTATTTGAAGATATTTCTGGCAAAATTACAAAAGATTAATTTATATGTAACCAAAGTCTATTAAAAGTCAAGTATAATTTATTCTCTCTTACTTGCTCCCTTTGACAGACTTAATACTTTCAATTATACATATTTTATAAAACTTTACAAATTGACCCTGGTATCTGATGCCTAATTGATTAAAACTAAGCAATAACGCTTTAATTGAACATATTATACCTAAATTCAACTTCATGCAACCTATTTACCATATATAAAATTTATTTTTGCTCTTGAAGATCACAAACTCTCTGTTTATTGTATTTATTCTTCTCTAAAACTGGTTATATAGAATATTTCTTCAGTGTTTTTACTTAGTCTAACCATTTTTTTAGTTGTAGTGCTAGTGAAAGATTTCTTTCTAGAATCAAAATCATGCCTGCATTTGATTGGATATTTTAAATTGGAGTATTTGGTATGCTTTGCTATAACTTAAACTACTTATTAATAATTTGTTGCCTGAGGTTTGATAAAAGTTGCTCATTTGATAAGGTGTCTTTTTATGTTGTATTAGAGTTAAGAGTTCACATGCTTTTCCAGTGTTCCATGACTACTTTCATATTAACATTTCTAATCTTACCTCTAGTGAATTTTTAATAAGTCTTTTATACATGGAAATATCATACAAGTCACCTAGATTACCAAATACATTAGAATGTAATAATTTCCTCAGTGCTTATAGGTGTA
>PVJS01005642.1:43982-63416 GCA_004027185.1 Glis glis | reverse complement strand
AACAGCCAGGCGTGGTGGCACACATTTGTAATCCCAGTACATGGGAGGCTGAGACAGGAGGATCTCAGGTTCAAGGCTGGCCTCAGCAACTTAGCAAGGCCCTCCACAATTTAGTGAGACCCTGTTTGCAAATAAAAAATAAAATAGGGCTGGGGGTGTAGCTCGGTGGTAGAATGCCCCTGGGTTCAATTCCCAGTACCACACACACACACAAAAAAAAAAAAGCAAGAAACTATTCTTCAAATCAAGTACAAGTGCTCCTATTTAGTCTCCTCATTCGTCTTCCAGTTGACAGGAGGAACAAATGCTTAGCATCCCCAAAGCAGGTGAAGAAAGGAATCAAGGCTCCTTTTTTTGCTAGGCAAGTAATCCCTAATCTTCCAAACTTCACATGAAGTAAAAATAGTAATCCTGATCAATTTAAAATATTTAAAAGCTTAACTTTCTCAATGTAAATGACTATTGCTTTTTTTTTTTTTTTGGTGGTATCGCGGATGGAACCCAGGGGTGTTCTACCTCCAAGCTATACCCCCGGCCCTATTTTTTATACTTTATTTTGAAACCGGGTCTCATGAAGTTGCGGAGGGCCTCACTAAGTAGCTGAGGCTGGCCGCGAACCCAGATCCTCCGGTCTCTGCCTCCCAAGTACTGGGATTACAAGCGTGCGCTACCATGCCCGGCTGTAAATGACTATTTCTTCACCCGGTCAGCATAACGCAAACACTTGGAGCTCAATTCAACCTAGGAGCTGGGAGATTTTGCTTCTACCCGTGAGAGAAGAAAGCAGCAGAAATTTATGAATGTATTTTCATTGAGGTAGTCTCCATTTCTTATAATTAGCTTACCACATATATAAAATATGTTTTCAAATGAAAGAGAAGACTAATTTAAATTTTTTTCCTAATGCCATTAAAAAGTTCCTATTCATACGTACATATTTAGACCTACATGCACGCACCATGGCTTAACAATTACGGAGGCTGCCAGTAAAAGAAACACACACACACACACACACACACACACACACACACACACGGCCTATTGAGTTTAAATTTGCAATTTTGCCATGGCCGGAAAGACTGTAAAAGAGCGTAACTGATTCCATTTAACAGTCATTACACCTTTTCCTATCGTATAATCTGATCTCAAACAGGAGTTTTCAAGTCGGACTTTTCCAGCTATTTAAAGAGCCATTTCCAGAATTCAGTAGCTGTCCTAGGCACTATTTTGTAGAACATTCTCTTCATTTGATGATGAAGATTCTTAGATATTAAAACCAATAATGACATTTACAATATCCCAAAATATGCTCACTGCTGACGCACTCTGCAGGCACTCGACTCAAACGCTGGGATGCAGTGACTTTTTTTTCCCAGGGAACTTAGGAGCTTTAATTGCACAACTCCCATTAATCATCTTGAAAATGGCGTAACTGAAACTCTACACCTCTACCTAAGGGTTACGTAATGCCTCAGAGCTGGGTTAGCCGCCACCCAGGAGGTAGAGAAAGTGGAAAAGGCAGTAAATCACACATGCATTTTTGTTGCAGAAATACCACTCCTCTCTCCAGTCCCTTTTTTGCTGTGAGAGATCACAAATACACACAACAGGGACATGAGCAGCTGTATCAGAACGCCATTTTAGCTTAGAGTCATCTGAAGAAATCTTAACCTCCTCAGAGAGGTCTGCGAAGATGGTCTAGGTAGAGTTGCTTGAGATGGGATGCTGTAAGAAGATACAGCCTCACTTTTTCCTAATACATAGGGTCTCTTCCATCCCACATGGCCCTAAAAAGTGCACAGATGTCACCAAAGCTAATTCTATGAAGGGTTCAATGGCACAAGCCCCTATTCCACAGTCTTCCTGGGCTCCAAAGAAGGATCTGGCCATAGTCCTCGAACCAAATCAGTGTCTCCATGACCTTGTGAAAGTCCAGTGACATTTGTGAGGTGCCAGCATCATTAAACAGTCCAACATTTGTTGGCTGCTTTTTTATAGCATCATAAAACTGGAAATGCCAGATCACTATGTTTCTATTATTTTTTCAATTGCTTCATTATTTTTTTGGTACAACAACTGTCAGACTTCTAAACTGTTTGTAGCTGAAACATTTCTGAAGTTTTATGACTTCCAAATCAGACACTCTTCCTTCTTGGCTAATAATTAATAGCCCCAACATTTTCAAATTAAAACTAAGTGGTCTGTTTGTAGTGCATGTTTTTTAACTAGGAAATAAAAAAAATTTCACAAATGGCAACTGATTCATCATCACACCTATTATTAGGTGGATTGCAGCATGACTTTCTTTGTTATATTTCTAGGGTTTTTCTGAGGATAAAATAGGAGATAAACTTCTTAAGTCAAATGCTTACAATGTTTCCTTAACAATCTCTTGGAAGATTTATTTAGGCTGTTCTTTACAGATTTATGCTAGTTCCTAGTCCATTTTCTATTTTCTTTCTTTTTTTTTTTTTGGTACTGGACATTGAACCCAGGGGTATTGTACCTGAGTTACACTCCCAGCCCTTTTGAACAGGGTCTTTCTAAGTTGCTGAGGGTCTTGCTAAGTTGCTGAGGCTGTCCTCAAACCTGTGATACTCCTGTATCAACCTCCCAAGTACTGAGATTACAGGCATGCACTACCATGTCTGGCTAGTCCATTTTCAAAGCCAAAACTCTCCATCTTTAAATTTGCTCTCCCCTATAAAGTATTGATTAAAAGCCAAAATGTAAGCCGGGCGTGGTGGCGCATGCTTGTAATCCCGGTACTTTGGGAGGCAGAGACCAGAGGATCTGGGTTCGCAGCCAGCTTCAGCTCTCTCTCTCTCTCTCTCTCTCTCTCTCTCTCTACCTAGTGAGGCCCTCCGCAACTTCGTGAGACCCGGTTTCAAAATAAAGTATAAAAAATAGGGCCGGGGGTGTAGCGCGGAGGTAGAACGCCCCTGGGTTCAATCCCCGGTACCGCAAAAAAAAAAAAGCCAAAATGTATATTTATATTATAATAAAGGAATAATAAAAAAGCTTACATTCTGCTTCCTGTGTTCCCGGCACTATTTTAAGCAGATTATGGACATCAATTCAGCTACTCCTCTAGCACCACTGTCATTTTACACTTTCTGTTACATTTGAAGTACAGACAGTAGAAGTGAATTGCTGAAGAACACATGACTGCATCCAGGCAGTATCACTGTAGAGTAGGAGCCTCTAACCACCGCACTTGAGATCTGCATCTGTACCAGTGTACCTCTCTTGATCATCTTTTTTTGTTGTGGTGGTGGTACTGGGGGTTGAACCCAGGGGTATTCTACCTCCGAGCTACACCCCCAGCCCTATTTTATTCTTTATTTTGAAACAGGGTCTCACTAAGTTGCGGAGGGCCTCACAAGTTGCTGAGGCTGGTCGTGAACCTGCGATCCTCCTGTCTCAGCCTCCCAAGTAGTGGGATTACAAATGTGTACCACCGCACCCGGCACTTGATCATCTTTAAGGGTGATTGTCTAGCCACTGACTGTTCATACTAGAAACACAGAAGACTAACCGAAACACGTCAGAGCCAAATGAAAGCCTCAATCCCTTTTGAGTTCCACAAAGAAAAGGTTATTTTGCGATGTAAGTAACTTAATTTTGCAGAAGATTAATCCACATAATATTTCCAATGTATACTGGAAAAAATTAGATGATTTTGTAAATTTCAGTTCATCTGTCACTCTTGTTCCTTCTCCCTTTCAGAAGGACCCGTATTATGAGATCAATAATAATAAAAAATATATGAACACAAAATGAGTTAAAATGTTTCACATCCTTCATTTCAACAAAGGACATGGACAGATGAGAGGTTACTGGATTGTTTGTATGTCCCATTCACCTGGCCTCTGTGATTTGAATATATCAGCAATAATAAAAAAGTTATATACATATAAACATACATATATAACATCTAAGCATATATGTACGTAAAGTTAGATAGTAATATAGGATGGTAAGCTCTAAGAGGCATATCTTTTATTTATGAATTTAAAAGACACAGAAGGAAATCAGAGTGGTAAAACATTTTGATAAAGTCATCTCAAGAATAATAATACCATTACTCTCTATTTATATCATACATTTGTTATATCTGACCTGCTAGATCCTACATATGCCTACAGATATAGGAAAGCAAACCCCGTTTCCATATGTCTAAAGTGATTTATTATTGGTCATGATAAATTTCAAAATATAATATTATGTAATGTTTCCATGAGTTCTGTCAATATTTCCATTATCAATCTTCAAAGCCTACTAGATGTCATAGCACATACTATGCCTATAATTAGCATGTAAGTAACGTCCTAAACAGATGTCTGGCTGCCACTGATATGCAGAAATTATTACATCATACTGCTCTCCTTTCCTTTAGATACATTATTGTGTTTGCTAAATATGAAAGACCCTTCCTTGGCCCCAATACTTTACTGGCACTCCTTTGTAAACCTGTAGGGTTCCCTAACTGAAAACATGTGATCATCCTCTGTCCTCACAAATCCTGCCGTTAAATGCTACTGCTTCACATAAATGCCAATGACGGAGCAGGAAGAAAAGGTGAGGTGACAAAGATCTTCCTCACAGCTGACCACTGTCTCCTCCAGGCAGAGCTACTCTGTACTTGAACAGAATGTGCTCAATGACACTGGGTCTATCCTGTGGGGAAACACTCCCTTCCCCGCACCCCCAGGGGAATCTGCTAAAACTGTGCACGGACATCAGCTCTCAGAGACTTGAGGCTGCAGGGAGGAGAGAGCCCATTGGCTCCTGAGCCCAGAACACATCTCCATTGGACGCCGTGTACAGCACCATGAGCAATAAGGGTGAAAAAAATGTCTTGAAGCAAAAGAGCAGTATTACAACACAGGTTATCTGAGCCAGTCTCCTCCTCTGAACTCCACAGTCACCCCAAGACTCTCCCTGGCTCTTCAGGATGGTTCCCTACATATCTAACGAAGAAAACACTCAACGAACCTTACCTAAAAATGATCGTAAACAGGAAAGTCTCCAAATTTTTAGAAATATTTTATACGCGTGTCTAGTATCCTTGAATCAGTTTTTTGGAAAGGATCCATGTTAACTCATAAAAATATGTAACTATAAATGACAGGATTTTTATTAAACATCTGCCGATGAGTTTCTAAGGCAGAAGGGGCATGGAATCAGCCCTGGAGTGTAGCACTTAGAAGCTGAGTCATCCCAAGGCGCTGTGTTCTAAGAGGCAGTCAGAAGCCGCAGAGCGTATTCTTAAACGATTAGTTAAGATGAAAAGTATGGAGATGTTGAGCCTCGCAGGAACGTCAGCCATGGCAACACTGTTTTTTAATAAGCCAGAATGTGAACGTGAGAGGGAAAAGCACAGACGGCTGTCACATGATGTTTTTCTCTTGCTATCACATCAACAACATTTAGGCTGAAAGCCCAGATCTGCTACACTCCGGCTTGGGTGTACTGAGTGAGCAGCCTTTCTGCGGTTTTTACACACTACCTCTGGCGGAAGCAGGTGGCCTTTATTGGAATAGGTGTGTTATCTCCCTCAGCACAGTGTACTCTCCTCCTTCCTAAACCTGAGCAGCCTTTACCTGTCTTCCTCCCCTGCTGACTGCCTTCAGAAGGGGCTTGTGCCTCAACCTCCTGGTGCCTGCAGCCGAGACCATACTGAGTAAGCCCAAGTATCTGCCAAGTGAATGAGTCCTGACTATATTTCAGAATAGATCATTTGTTGCATCAAATAGTTCTCCAACATTCCTTCCACATCCTGGGCAGAATCTCTATCAACTCACGTATGGAAGGCCTGTTTTTTCTTCACTGAAGTATATATATATATATATATATATATATATATATATATTCTTTCTCTGCAGTCTCCTCCCATTCCCTTTTTTTCAGTTTTCTTACTCTTGTTTTCCAAGCAACAACCTTGCAGCTCTGCTCCCGCCCAAACTAGAAATCGAGTCTCAGGATGTATCTGCATGCTCAGCTCATAAGCTTCTCCTGAAACACGAGTCTCAGAGGCATGCGCAGAGAAACAGTCCCAGGAGATGACGTGAGGAAACCAATATGGCCCCAGCATTGTTCAGACCACATGAACTACAATCAGAAGTCATCGGTTCAACCCCAGCTTTGATGTTTATCAGACGTGAAACTGTAGGGTAAATATTCAACCTCATGGAATTGCAACTCCCTATTCCATAGAAATGAAGGTTGTTTTTCCACCCTAGAGACGCTGTGGAAATTAAATTAGGGAATGTTTGCAAAACCTTCCCTTATGGTTTGGAATTCGGTGGCTGGAAATGCCCGGCTACTTTCATTTTCCTAGCCCGTTCCCCCTGTGCCTGGAACCTTGCAACTTTCCCTCCCTCCTCTTTCGTTACTTGTCAGGCAGAACACACATGGAGTAGTGAATTCTGCACGGCCAAACTGTAGTACAGGTATTTCTACAAGTCTGCATACACCTCCTGATAATAAACGTGTTAAAGATGGGGCAAACCTATCTTAGCAAGCAAAATTTTTTCTTATAAATGTTTGCAGAATAAGTAAGAGATGTTAGGAGACAGAAGGACATATCTGGGTGTCCCAACTATGACATAACTTAGATGACACTATAAGGCCTAAGTTGTTGGACCCTAATCATGACTGTGAATAAAAAATAAAAAATAAAACTTATAATAAATAAATAAATAAATAGGTTGCTAGACACAACTCCCACTGTCAGAAATTCTGCTTTAGCCAGTCTTGGCTGGATCCCAGGCAGAGATGTCTTTTATGGGCTTCCCTGATGACACACTGCATGATACTGAGGGATGATACTAGTGAGTCCATATGTACCAAACAGATTCTCATTGGCACATCAGTCAACAATAATGCCTCATTTTTATCCTATGTAGTAGCATATATAGATAAGTTTGGTTTGTTTTCTAAATGTGACATACTTAGTTACATATAATATCTGGAAAAAATAATTTGTTAGCAATCCAAAGAGAATTCTGCCATTTCATGAAATCATACAAGAAAGGCCTTTTTTTTTCAAATTAAAAGGAATTGTGCTAAACTGGTGTTCAATCACTCACATTAGCAGCAGCACAGTGGATATGCCTGTCTTTTAAGCAATTTCTCTGAAACAGTGTCAGTGAATCATAACTGTGCAATAAAGTTCTGAGTTAACCAAAATGGGACTAAGTCTCTACAGACAATTATTTTTAGTTGTTTCTAAAATGGTACTTACCTTGTTTTGTTTTGTAGCTATCACTAACCTAGACATCAACATAATTTCAAATTTCATTTCCAAAAATTGTGGTTCCTAATTTAAAATAAACTTCCATACCATAGTTGGAGCAACTATTTTTGGTTTGTTTGTTTGTTTTGATATTTTAGAATAAATTGTGTTCTGTAAAGGACCATTTAGTAAGAGAATTTGTTTCTAATATTAATCCCTTGAAATGTAGAAAATTGGCTGATAATCAAATAGACTATTTATGTAAACAAAGACTCATTTCTCCTACAACCAGCATTCTACATTGTAAACTGGCAGGGTTTTGCTGGGTGAACTGACTTGGGAGGGGGGAGGGGAGGCCTGTGAAGGGGAAGGGGAGGCTTCTTTCCAGACCTTTCCAGAATGGTACAAGTACTGGAGCTCACATAACACAGTGGTATTACCATATTACCAAAATAGGGCTAGTTTAGGGAAATATTAAATAAGATTACCACCCATATAAACGATTTCCTGTCCTGCAGTTTTCATAAATTAAACAATTGCTCACTCAAATGAACAGATGGTTCATTAACATAAATAGGTAATCCCCAAACTTCTTTTCCAGAATTTTAATCTACCTCTCACTTTCTTATCTGACAACCCACCCAAACCTTAACCAAACCAAAAACAGATGAAAAGACGAGGTGGGGTCCAGGCCGGGGAAACTGATCCTAGAGTAATAATCAGTACAATCATTTGATACACCGTACCACAGCTGGCCTGTATCTGAACAAAAGATTTATTTATTTATTTATTTATTTATTTATTTGTTTATTTTGCAGTACTGGGGTCTGCACCCAGGGGCATTCTACCGCCAAGCTCCACTCCCAGCCCTATTTTTTATTCTTTACTTTGAAACAGGGTCTCACTAAGTTGCAGAGGGCCTCACTAATTAGCTGAGGCTGGCCATGAACCTGCGATCCTCCTGTCTCAGCCTCCCAAATCCTGGGATTACAAGTGTGCGCCACCACGCCCGGCTAAAACAAAAGATTTAAAATAACAAATATTACTCTATGAAGAAGTGAAAGTGTACCAGGTCACTCCATTAACCTGGAAGCCACAAGGTGTCTGCTACAAAATTGCAAACTCATAAAAATTGAAAGTATTCGTCTCAGAATAAAAACCGCTTATCCAGATGTTTTGTTCTGCAAATTAGGAACATGATATTGAACTATTAGGTAAAAAACACTGACTATGGATGATGAGAGAAAAATCACTACTGTTCATGGTCCGTGCTCAGAAGAGCACTGGCCACGGTGTGCTCGTCTACAGTGCTCCCGAGTCAGGCTTCACCTTCTCTATGGCACTGGCCACACTTGGAGTTGTGTTTACACGGGGACTGGCAGAGTCCTCCACTAGGGACGTACCATCCAGGAGGGCAGGTACGCACAAGGCGTGTGCCACAGAGTGCTGAATGAAGGAAAGAATAAATCTCACATAATCCTCCCAACAATCCTATGACATGAGTACTGGTACCTCCCACTTTGCTGGCAAGCATTCAGAGATCCTGAAAAATTAAATAATTTGTACAAGGTCACCAAACAATTAAAGTGACCCGGACATCTGCTTGCTTCACATGTATGGTATAAACAAATTTGCCAGGATATATTTAGAACTAAAACAATATCAAGTTGAAACTCCAGCAGCCAATGGTGTTGAAAAATGCAGCCACTAAGAAAAGAAGCAGTAGAAGATTCCTTGTTGTAGAGAAATACAGTCAGAGTTGTTAGGGCTGTCTGTCAACGCAGTACATAATTAAATTACAGATTTCTACTAACTGCCCATGGTTTTTTGCACCTTGTAAACAAAGTTGTCTATGTTGCCCTTTGGAAAAAACTCAGCTTTGCCCCAAACTATTAGCAAATATGGCAATAGGTCTCAATGGTTTTCATTTTGGATGAACTCATGAAGAAAATCTATCTGATAATCTTCACGTTAAAAATGGTAGACTCGTCTTGGGAAACCATGTAGGTTAAACTGAATGTCAGTGATAAAATCAAATTCTGCATTGGATACTCTCTATGACTGCTAGAAAAGCTCTGCAAATTAGATTACTATGGTTTAGTTGGGTTCTTAGAAAAAAGTTGCTCAAAATAATTTCATACCTCCCCCTAAAAGTGTTAATATCTATGAGGACTCTGAGAAAGAAATGACTCTTTTGAGAAAACAAGTTCTATAAAGAACTAGTGATCTATGTAATATTCAAATAAACAGTACTAATATTGCTTATGCATAGGAAAGGAAACATATCCACAAACTTGTTAATGCTTTTTTTTATACTGATCCATTAGTAAATATATGCGGAGCTGGGAATGGTGGCACACACCTGTATTCCCAGCACTTGGGAGGCTGCGACAGGAGGATTGCAGGTTCAAGGCCAATGTGCAGTAATTTAGCGAGACCCCAATTCAAAATAAAAAAATTAAGAAAATAGGGATGGGGTACAGCTCAGAGGTAGAACACCTCTAGGTTCAATTTCCAGTACCAATCAATCAACCAATCCATAAGTAAGTAAATGAATAAATAAATTTGGGTGTCTATTAGCTTATTGTTATGATGGATGGCACAGTATATGATAGTTTATCATTATTCTGGATACCGGCAGAATTACAAAATGCAATTCCAATAGTAAGGGAAATTGGATATAGAAGACATCACTGGAAGGTGGTTTCATGGGAAATCGCTCAAAAAGAGGTATGAATAAGCTGGGCTAAAATAGTGACAGGACATTGTCTCACACCTGACAGCATTTATCTTTCACCCTACCCACTCATTCTCTTAAGAAGGTAAGCCAATGGCTTCTTTCTCACCCAGTGATTCAGTATAATTCCAGAGACTTCTAGCTCAACTCTCAGGAAATAAAAGGCCTACAATTATCATGTCCATTAGGATTCTGAAACTTGGGATTAGTCTTGGGCATCAAAACTTCTCTAAAGACAGATTCTAGCTCCAAGGACATTTGGAATTCTAACGTGCATTATAGATTTAAAGTGCACCCAATGGCTGGCCACCCCTTCAACACCCACTCTCTTGGGAACAGGATGTCTGTCTTCCAGCCACACAGAGCTCTGCAGAAAACAGGTACCCATGGAGAAGGAGAAGGGATTTGAGGGAGGAAGGACAGAAGTCAGGGAGACAGAGCAGTGAGGGAGTCCTGCTGCCTTCCTCTGGCATCTGGACTAGAGCAGCTGGTGGGTTTTAGGAGACAACGTGAAGCAGCGAGTAGCAAAGTGCACACCGCACAGAATACCAGAAAACTCAGCAGGCCACCTGTACACGCATGCTTCCTGGTAAAAACAGAAAAGGGAGCCTTCGGGATTTTCTACTCAGATGAATTCTCAGGAATATGTTTGCATCTTATATGAAGTCTCCCTGATGTTACTGCCAAAGAGCTGGACAGACCCCCTTTCAGAAGAACAGGAAGGTACTGGCACACCGCTGCAAGATCCCAAAGGCTGCTTTGGTGAGGCATGTTCCTTCCGTGCTCATCTTCCTGACCCTGAACTACAGCTCACCAATTAAGGCTGTTACATAACATTGTCAAAGAGCACAGAAATAGAAGGGGGTTCAGAAGAAATGTTAAAGCAGACACTTGTTACTCAAAACTCATGATTAACATTTTGAATGTTTTGTACTTCTTGTGGCTGTTTAACAAAAGCAGAAATTCTGGGGTGGTTGTTTATTCAAAGAGGCAGAAGTAGAATAAGTAGGCTGATTTTCAAAAGCATTCCATTCATATTTTGAGTTTTGAAATAGCTCAGGAAATGTAAATATGTACAAAGGCTCAATTTGTTGAACTCTGTCCCCTTTAACACCACTCCAATGGGTCAGGTATCGGTTTCAGTCTTGAATTTTGGTCTCAGAAAGAGGCTCCCCATTTTTTTTTAAATAAAAGCATTATATATAGCAGTAAAAAAGAAAAATACACTTCAATATAGATATAATATTGCCTAAACAGGGAACTGTATTTAAAAAAATAATAAGGCTCATGTTACACTGTACTATGTAAGGAGAAAAGAAGTCTTTTCACAACTACTTACTATTTATAAATGTCAACTGCATCTCCAGCATGAAAGCATGTATTTTTTAACACAAAATGATGGGACTTAGTGATTCTCTCTGTATTTGTAACCCATGCTCAGTAGAAGTTTGCAATCCATTGAGATGGCGATGGAGGTAAAGAGGGTGCCAATACTTTATTACGAATTCCCTGCAAACTCAGCCTTTCCCACCAAAAGAGGATTGGAATGCATTCTCTAGAATTTTCAAAATGTGCTTCCCTGTTAGCCTGGGGGGCAGGGGTGGGAAGGGAATAGACAACAGATTCAGCATGCCATTTCTCACGGCTTCTGATTAGGATGTCAGCACTTTGCTGATCAATTTGCTTTTTCGGCTCCTCTCCGGGAAACTGCTTTTCATCCTGGATTGCGCTCAGGTGTTTTTCTATAGGAAATATCACCGCAATGATGCCTGGCACATGATAAGCAGTAGGCTGCAAACATGAAACTATGGCAGGCAGGAGTTAAATGCAAAGGATAAGGAAGCATGTAGAATTAAATCCGGACACTGTCAGCCTGCCTCCAAGGCTCGTGGAGTTCTCAGAGCTTTGGCTCCCCATGTGATTTTCAGGAAAGTTGTATGAACCAAGTGTGCAGATGCAAAGGACAAGGTCAAAAGAAGAGAGCTTGGTAGGCAGGAGGAGCTGGAAGATATGGAAATGTAGGAATAAGGTCAGGAGTCTGAATAGTAGTGTCCAAAGGCTGGAACAAAAACACCAGCAGTTAGGTAATGCATGTTGTTATGAAGACTTCACGTCTCAATGTGGGGACCATCATTATTCATTCTAGGTAAGGTTTCAATTTCTTCAAGAAAGAGCACTTTTGTACGCTGCAGAGTTCCATTAAAACCATAAAAGGAGCCAAAGCTTAATAGTGGGAGTTCAAGAAGCAGAAAGATGCATCCGGGTTCAAATCCCAATCCTGCCACTTTCCAACCCCGTGCTCTTGTGCGTGTCACTTAGTCCTCTGGGCCTCAATGTCCTCACCAACAAAATGGGAATAACAATAGTATCTACCTGGTAAGGTGAATGAGAGAGGATTTAGATGAAAAATTGTTAAAGCCCTTGGTCCCATACCAAGAATCACAGACCACCATAGGTTTATATGATTTGTTAGGTGAAAGTTCTTTGGTCCCCCTCACACACCAATGCAAAAGCCGTGGTGCACTGATTTGGTAAGCTGGGCCTCTCCACCCAGTACTGCCTCCCGCTCTGCTACTCTGCAGACTTCGTGCCCATGAACAGCGACCCTCTCCCTGTACCAAGTATCCACATCCAGTCATGGTGTGGCTGCTCCTTGGCTTTGCTTCTCCATTACAAAAAAAAAGGCACAGCATCTCATTTCCAAAAGCCTGATCCCAGCCGACATCACCAGAGGGTACCACTCATTTCTACCCCTTGATGTGTGTGAGTGTGTATGCATGTGTGTATGTGCATATGTGTGTGTCTGTGTATACAAAGATTGATATACACGCACATAAAAGGGTGTGTAGGGAGACTGATCCCCACTCAAGATCTATGAACTATTTCCCATGGATGTGGGAAAAGATGAAAAGAAAGTAAATTATGCCCTAAATCATTAAGGGCTTATTGTTAAATTTTATTAGTAATATTTACATTTGCATTTTCTAGTAACTTAGAAACTATTCCATAACCACCTGACCTTCCTCCTTTGCCGTTATTTTAGACCATGATTCACTGCATGTGACAAAAGTACTTCTTTATTTTAATCAGTCATTTACCTGTATTTGTGAGGAAATGATGTACACATATATAGGCTATAAGATACACTGAACACCATTGATAAAGGTTCCTAATTTCTAGCTCTAGCCAGCTACATCTATGAACCAGAATAATGTGACATTTCCAGAAACTCTGTACCCCTTCTTTCTATCCTACCCTCTTCCCAAGGTACATCTGGTCATAAATCCCCAAAGTCAGAAACCTTGGATTGGACATAAGTAGGTAGATGTCAGAACTGGGAATCTGAAATTCCCAGAACCAAGATAGATGCTCTTAGCACAGGAAATGAGAGAAAAAGAGGAGACAGGGACATATTGTTCCACTCCACTATGAGCCTGGGACTGCTTAGGATTATAAAAGCAAAAGATCTAAAATCTATAACTCCTAACCTTTGCTATATTCATTTTTCAAACCCTGTTTATACAGTGCCGGTATGAAAAGAGCCTTGGTATTTTAATGCTGTCTGTCCCCCAGACCTTTGTAAATTCCCAAATGGACGAGTACTCCACTTCATCAGGGTTGCTGTTTATGTGAGCAGTCAACAGAGACGTATTGAGGTTGGCGGCCAACTCGTGCCTCCTCTAGCTGAGTCACCTGGCTGACTCTGAGCACGCGGCTTAAATTTCCTCCCAAGCACCAACGCGATCGATGATATGTCATGAATCTTTGGGATTGTTTGTGAATATCCAAAACCAGAAATCTAAACTATAAGAATGTAAAGGGTCTACTGAAATCCTACAGGCCATAAAACAACATTGAGGGCCTGTGGTTGGGAGGATGGATAGCTATACACAGAGCTGTAGGCCACCTAAGCTCAATTTTTACTTTTTACTTTTCACTCATTTATGGGATGGGCTTTGTAAGCTGATTCACTACTCTTTAACTAATTTGATAATACTCTCTCATCCTTTTCTTAGATTGCGGGGAATATATAATTATGGCCAAATCTACCAACAAAGTGAACCTATACCCACACATGCTTGCGTGTACACACACACACACACACACACACACACACACACACACATGATTTGTTTCCTATATATATTAGTATAAAATTATGAGGCTCTTAATTGCTCAGGACACATGTATGGATTAGAAAGGTATAATGAAACTTTGCCCAGGGAAAGTTGAACTCTTCAGTCATTAAAAGCTTCCTGTGACTTCTGCTGAAAGGAACATATTCCAAAAACGCAGTAAGAACAACTTTATGAGACAAAGATGATATAAGAGAAAGGGGCACTTCCACAGAACATCTGCAGCCGTGGAGAATAATTAAAATGGGTGACTAAACATTTTGGTTCTCCACTAAATGGAGTCACAACTTTTGAAGGAGGAAATACACAGTTTCATTTACTTCTTTCACATTTTCATTTTTTAGGAGACAAATTTAATTTTGATATTGCAAGCCTTCTATGCAAGCAGGTTCCTTCTTTCCAAGGATTTGCTTTGTTAGCTTTCATTTAATAATAGTTTCACATCAACACCAACTGCAGTGCTGTCTTGTGCTTGGTGCAGGGTTATGCTACTGCAGTGATATAAAAATAGCAAAGGCAAAAAAAAAAAAAGTAGACAGCAGACTGGAATAGCTTAAAAATTGAAGCTTTCAGATAAAGATCTCTGAAATAATTGTAAAAGACACAACACCTGATTTTTTGCTGTAAAATAGTTCCCCCTTCATTATATAATATTAAAATCACCTAAGGGATTCCTAGTTCTTTCTCTAGCATTACAGACTATTAAAGTTATACCGAGTCTCGGAAGGATTCAAAATTCAAGCTGCACTGGCCCGCTGTGTCTGTTTACTTCATCTATTTTTATAACACTGCAGTAGCCAAGTACAACTTTACCAAATACCTGCTTCCATGTTCCACACCACATTGATTCCAGGGATACAGTTTATGAGAAGAAAGCTTCAAACTATGTTTCTAATAAATCAATCTACTCTATACTACTAAACACAAGACCATAGGAACTAAACACCATACCTAAACTTTTAAACATCTGAAATGTTGCCCAAAGGACGTTAATTATTGTCTCCCAAATGCACTTTGTTGTTTTCTGCCAGGTAAGGCAGCCGTCTACCTTTCTTGTATGAAATAAGACAGGCGGCTGTTAGTTTGCAAGCCGGAGGTGTCTGCACCAATCATCAACAGATGTGACACACAACTGGGTGTCCGGATAGATGCATCATCTCTCTACAGCAATCCACCCCACGGACACACGATAGCTAAATTATCTGATGAAATAAATCCTCAGCCATGAACATCTTTCATGCCAAAGAATAATGCCAAATGTAACTTTTCCTGTGTGAAGCCTTTCTAACAATTCAATGTACCCAAGAAAAAATAGACTCCAGAGTACTGACAGAATGGGATTTGCCAATTAAAAATTGTTGCCATAGAAACAGACTTTAATAGGTTCTATGGAAAACATGAACAGGTTATGCTATCTCCTCAGTCATTTACATTTGAACATAAAATGTGAAAAATGCAATTATGGAGAAAGGTGTAGCTCCCCAAGGGAGCATCAAACACATTCTCTTGTTCATAAAAAAAAATGCAAAAGTTCCTTTTCTCAACTGAAAATGAACATACTGTTTTCTTGAAATTTTCATAGATTATTTGACTAATATATCACTTTATTGTATTGCTGTGATTTTCTTCCCTAGGACTGAGCTTTTCTTTTCTTTTTTTTTCCCCAAAAGTACTCAACTAGATTTATATTTTCTAAAAGTCTTCAAACACTGTGTTCTTTGAAAAATAACTTTTAAAATATCTTTTGAACTACCCAAGGGGAAGATGATTACAAAGGCTCCTTTGACATTCTAAACACTCTAAATACCACATGTTAAAAAATATTTCAAGTGTATCACTGAATGTTCCTGATGGTTGACTCAAGGGATTAATATGGGATAGGTTTTAGCCAGATGACCATGACCAACAACAGAACATAAAATAGTGAACTGTTCCATCACTTTTATTACTGTTAATCTAACACAGTCCAGGAAAAGTATTCTAGACGTGGTGCTATTAGTCTTTGGGTGGTGACCCAGAAGATAAATATTAATGTTTTGTAGAAATTCTATCATGTGGTTCCCAGATTATACTCATTTCAATATTACCCAAAAAAGATTTAAACTTTGTTTTTCGAGCTGGGTTCAGTGGTCCATGTTTGTAATCTCAGCTACTCAGCAGACTGAGGCAGGAAGACCACAAGGTCAAGGCCAGCCTGGGCAACTTAGCCACACCATGTCTCAAAATAAAATAAAAAGGAGTGGGAATGTTGCGGGATGGTAGAGCACTTGCCCAGCATGTGCAAGGCCCTGGGTTCAATCCCCAGCACTGCAAATAAATAAATAAAAACTTTTTTTGAAATGATCAATGTATTATAATGTGATCTGACTTGTTATATAAAATGAAGTGATCCTAAGACAGGAGGAGTATGTAAGGTATCTGGGAGACGTATTACACAGCATGGTATATACAGTTAATAGAGTATTGTACATTTCAAATTTGCTAGGATAGTGAATTTCAAATGTTCTCACTCAGAGAAAATGTTAAGTGTTTGAGGTGATGGATATGTTAACTAACTTGATTTAATTATTCCATGCTGGATTCATAGACCAGAACATTACTTTTTATCTCATAAACAAATGAAACTGTCAACTTACAATTAACATAGAAAATTTTTAAAAATTATGTATTTCTTTATCAGTTGAGTATGAGATTACCGATCATCTGAAAAAGGTACTGAATAGAATACTTCAATTGATACATTAGTATCGTCCATAATTCATTATCCAGGAATAGTATATTCCTGAATATATAGTGATATAATTGAAATCTATGAAGATTTTAATATAGTACTTTAGGTGAATAAAAGCAGTTGTTAGAAAGGAGGGTGATTGGCTTGGCGTGGTGGTGCATGCCTGTAATCCCAGTGCTTGGGAGGCAGAGACAGGAGGATCGAGGCCAGCTTTGTCGAGAAAGGAGGGTGATTCAAAAAAACTCATAGAACTAAAATATTGCAGAGTCTATAAGAAGACCAGTCCTTTTTCTCTCTCAGTCCCCTGTGGGCCTTTTCCCCAAGGCTCTTGAAAGATTTAATCTAAACACAAGAAGAAATATTCTTAGGGAAAAAAGCAGATGTTAAAAACTACTTCATAAATTCATTTGAAAAAACACATCTTAAGCTATTTGCTTTCCAAGTTGCAGCAAACACATAAATCACAACTCAAAACTAAGTTTTTTTCTACCAAATACAGTTCTCTCTCTCTCTCTCTCTGGGATCTCTACTAGCAATGTACAATTTCTCTTGCATTAGGTAGAAAATATAAATAATTTTGAAAACCACAGAATAGTCATTTGATCTATTTTTCAGGCTCAAAGAAGAAGTAATAATTATCTAAATAAATGCTAGGCCACCATGCCCATTAAGGAATCAAATCCACAACCAATGCTCAATGAACACCTGGCCAACTCAGGACTACAGCCCATCTAATGGCACCAAGTGTGGATAATAAACTCCCGACAACATAGTTCTCTAACATCAGACATTTCCAAAGCAACACAAAAGAATGCCCATCTTATAAAGCAAGAATATCCTTTGAAAACTTGGATTTCAAGGTCTTAAAATGAAAGCTGGAAAGCAAATACATATAAGGCCAGCAGCTGCCTGCGAATGTTGAAGCTAACTTGATTCAGTGCCTGCCTGATTTGGTCACCGCTGAGCACTGTGCTGGGCTGCCTACGAGTACAAGATGGGACTGCCATTTAGCCACTACTTAGTTTCTTTTTTTCAGATACATAGTCCCATGACACTGTCATTAAACCCACACCTGTCACCCCTCCCAAAGTGTAACTTTCTTAACAATAAAACATTTCAAACTTTGTTGTATGCTAAGCTTATGGAACCTGTAAGAATTCACATGTAAATTATTTGAAATTCACATTTTGAAAAGTAACCTGAAAATGTCTGTTATTTCAGGACCAAATAACTAACACAGGTTGCAAAGTCAAATTCTCATTTTATCTCATAAATAAGTAATAAATCTAATAAGTACTAAATGTAATAGTATTCTCTCTTTAAGAGTCCGGATTTACATTTACCTAGGAACTATCAATACAATATAGATCTGCTCCGTATTTATTATATAAAAAAGGGAATTTGAGGCAAGTGAAGGTGAAATCACAAACACTTTTTGTCTTTATTTTTAATTAATTGTATTATTATATATAATAGTAGGATCTATTGTTACATCTTCATACATGCACATAATGTTAATTTCATTCCCCAGTTCCTCCCTTTCCCCTCCCCTCTTCCTTCCTCTGGTCCCTGCTTCCTCTAATCTACTGGTCTCCTTTCTACTTTCAAGAGATCCCCTTCCTTCTTTTCCTTTCCTTTTTTCTCTCTAGCTTCCACATATGAGAAAAAACACAGGACCCTTGGCTTTCTGAGTCTGTCTAATTTCACTATTTTAATACAGTGCTCTCAAGTTCCACTCATTTTCCTGTAAATGATATAATTTTGTTGCTGTTGTTTTAATGGCTGAATAAAACACCACAGTGTGTATATACACCACATCTTCTTTAGCCATTAATCTGATGATAAACATCTAGGCTGGAATCACAAGTTCCTAGTCACAAATTAAGGATGCGGTCTCCAAATTCATCATTTTTGTAAGGTGTTATTTTTCCAAGACGGTAGCAACATAGCTCTCACGGCAAAAGGACCTTGACATGAACCATCACCTGCCTTATTCTGAAAAGCATCCATCCCTCCCCTCCGCATCGATATAAAACAGCAGAACTGCTCAGAGGATTTCTACAAAAACAACTCAACAGCGTGACCTCTTGAGAGTTAGTTCCATGGCAGCCATTCCCCAGGGATAACAGACCTTTGTTGATCTTGTTACAATGGATCCTTTAGACCGGCTCGTCTACGGTAATAAAACATATTCCCTGGTCATGAGACAGAATTCTCTCCAAAGTTTTCACATCTCTGCTATTTTCAGAAAACGCTGGCACTGGGTAGTGGATATAAACAGCTCTTAAGCTGTGGAGAGTCAGGGTGCAGCACAGACAGCTCCCCACGCTGTGGATTCACTCCTCAGAAAGACGTACATGTGGAATTACACACCATTTCAGGGGTTTTGAGTACGCTTGAGACCTAACTGTGGAGTCCTCAGGGGTTTGGTGGGATTAATAGGAATCCCAAGTTTAAGAGGGAATTCCTAACCACCCACTGCATAGCTGTTAAGCACTAGTAATCCCAGTACGTGGGAGGCTGAGAGCAGAGGATCCGGGTTCGCAGCCAGCCTCAGCTACTTAGTGAGGCCCTCCACAACTTAGTGAGA
>PVJS01005642.1:0-43882 GCA_004027185.1 Glis glis | reverse complement strand
CTGGTTGTGAGGATGGAGGGAGGGTCTCACCACTCCTGGTTGAGATCTGGTCCCCTGTCCTGGAGAGATGTGACTGGGAGACTTGTGGAAACTCCCAAACAAGCATGGAGTGATGATGTACGAGGTAAAGTAGCATTACCCCGGAATGCTAGAGCAAAAATAAAATCAATATGAATGAACAAAATGTTACAGAGATGATAAACAGAATTTAAAGAGTGAGAAAAAACGGGGAAAACAGCCCTCCCTTGTGTAGCCAATAAAAGTGATGAGATAACGCAACAGAAGCAAACTGTGCAGCTCCTGTTTCCTCTGCCACTGAAGACAAACACCTTCAGACTGGGGAGGTATTAAAGATAAATGCAGCCGGGCATGGTGGCGAATGCCTGTAATCCCACCACTTGGGAGGCTGAGACAGGAGGACCACAGGTTTGAGGACAGCCTCAATGACTTAACCAGACTCTGAGCAACCTAGAGAGACCCTGTTTCAAAAAAAAAAAAAAAAAAAGGTCTGGGCTGTAGCTTGGAAGTAGAATGCCCCTAAATCCCCAGCACCACACACACACACACACACACACACACACAAAGATAAATGCACTCTGTATAACTGACTGGGATACATATCCAGAAGTATTTATAGACATGAGAAGTACTGCAAATATTTTAAACAGTCTCTAGAAAAAGCACATTTTTCTCACTTATTTTGGATTTTCAAAGTTTTGTTTTCTCTTTCACACTTCAAATTACTTGAAGTTGTAGAAAATGGTCACGAAAGTCCAACTATCGTTTTCTCTCTCGTTTCTCAGGCCAACACGATGTGTGACTTCTCCAGGTCTTCTCCCTTTAAGACCATTTTATGTGACCTAACATCATGGCTACGGACAAGGATTCTATCACAGACCCACAATGTACCCTTATATTATGATTTTACATTGTGATTTCAGGAAAGAAAAATATTTCTTTCCTGAAATTAATAAATCGTTGCGTGAATTTTGCTCAACTACTATGTAAATCATTGCGTGAATTTTGCTCGACTACTGCGTAAGACAAGAGGAGCAAGTGGTCAGCTAGTTTTCCGTGGGGCTCTTTTTAAACCAAATGGGTTTAAAGGCACACTATTTCATCCTGATGTTTGCTTACGTGGTTAAACATTACCACCTCTGCTTACTAAACAAGTCTAAATATACCTTCCTTCGGGTAACTAAGGAGTATGTTGTGAGTACTTAGTTACACTGAGGTTGTTTCCAAATCAATTGACAAATACACCAAACACTTGATATGGGCCCAGAATCAAAATGTGTGATGCCTGAACTGTTGTAGCAGGTTATGATGTCGAAAGAACTGCTGACAACTGAAGAAATAAGTCAGTTAAATAATTGTTTGGCATCAAATAACTAAACCTTTCACATTCTTTCTTTGAGTTCACCATGTGGAATAAAATTGAATATTTCGAAAAACATGTTACCCTTTTCCTACCCTAAGTAACAAATCTAAACTAGATTAACATTTTTTAATCAGAGACGTAAAAACAATCTTTCATAGAACAGATGTGGAACTTAACAAATTTGAGTAAAAAGAACACATTAAATTAAGACCAATTTTCACTATCAATATAGAAAACTATCAATATAGAAAAGTAAAATAAAATTAAGTTTTGTTGACTATGGAATATACTAGATCATCACCCAAATGAGTTTTATGACAAATGATTTTTCATCAAACAGTACAGAACACATTTACCTGTTCTGCTACACAAAAACACTTCAATAAGTAGCCAGTCAAAATATATTCATATGTTTATGTTATATTAAAATTTAAAACATTTAAACTCTAGTAATTTTCTTAACAGAACAGCATGGACTTGTAGGTACAACCTGTTTTTACTCCTACTTTCCCTCAAATAAAGAGACATAACAGTTCTCTATACCTTGGGCTTTTTCTATTCGTGCCTGAAGCTTATGGACATATTTCTAACAAGGAAGCCTATAAATTTCTGCTACCTTCACACAAACACATATTCACACATTCCCCCAATCCAGATGTGTTTATGTTTCAAACCAGACTTTGTTGCAAATAACCTCAAATGTGGTCATGAGTTCAGAGCCACCTTTTCATATAAATGAAATCTACATATAAAACCTGTTATAACAAAAACACATGTTATAAAGTCCTAGTTTGTGGAAAAGACTTTTCTTTTGTCATTAGGATTTGTCCAAAAACAAGGAAGAACTTTCTGAAGTATAGGCAACTTCTGTTGTCACCCACCAGGTCTCATCTTATTCAGGGCATATTTCTGAAATACTATTGTATAAGAACAGTAATTCAAAACAAAACAAAACTACAAAAATATCTGCACTTAGAATGGGCTTGTGAGAGCTTGGGCGTGGTGGCGCACGCTTGTAATCCCAGTACTTGGGAGGCTGAGACTGGAGGATCCGGGTTCGCGGCCAGCCTCAGCTACTTAGTGAGGCCCTCCGCAACTTAGTGAGACCCTGTTTCAAAATAAAGAATTAAAAATAGGGCTGGGTGTGTAGCCCGTAGGTAGAATGCCCCTGGGTTCAATCCCCGGTACCGCCAAAAAATAAATGGGCTTGTGAGTATTTTGATTATTCACAGATCTGTTTGTGTAATGCCAAACAAAAACACATACTGATATTCATAAGGACAAACAGAAACTTGATGCTTACAAAATTGTGCAATGGAACATACACGCATTTGATGTGCATAAACAGAAATGATTAAAAATAAACACAATACGGGAAATGTGTAAAAGCTACACTAATATCACGTGGAACTGTAGTAACTCATATGAAGGGCTTGACATAATGCATTAAGATATTTCTTGATACTCTAGATGTAGTTAGTCAAGGCTTTCAGGAGAAGCAGGATGAGACCAAATCTTTCAATACCTCTTTAGAGGCTTATACCTCATAACCAATTAATAATCTGAAAGTTTTCCAACCATACTCATAGTTCTTCAATGCTTATTTGCAGCAATTATTAAGTGCAATTGTCATTTAGAAAATCTGTGTTCCAATAAATTCAATTAAGATAATTCTGAGCAATTTGAAAAGGTTCCAGGAAAGGAAACTACATCTTGCCAAAAATACAAACTACAATCAAAACAAAAGTTTGAAAGAAACACTAACATGGTCTTAAATTTGAACCTCCAGGAAAAGCTGCTATTCATGCACAGGTGGTTTCTACTGCAGGGGAAATGCTGGAATTACCCTATATTCATGATCTTTGGCTGGCAGAAATTTTTCAGAAATCAACATTTTGAGTTAGCAGAGAGCCAAATGTGTAAGAATGCCTGCTTCAGTGTAGATTCTACCAGGGTGCTATAGCCTTCGACAGAAAAACCTAAGGTTATTCATCAAAAATGACAATGGTGACCTTACACAACAAGTGTTCTATTTAATTGCCACTGTTTCCAACCTAGTTTTAAGTCCCTCAGTACATGTTAAACATGTAACTGCTTAACTGATAGAATGTTCATTCTCCTACAAGCATAAATTTAAATTTTTTTCTAATAAGGATGTACCACGGTATGCTGGGTATGATTTCTTGATATTACTGAAATTATAAATAGCCTTGGAAGATGACAAAAAGGAAGTATTTCACTGAAAAAAAGCCATGATATGAGCACCTTTTAAAACATTTTTGCAAAAATCTGTCTAGCTATTACATAAATATACTAGTAAACATGTCAACCAATTTATAGTGGTAACAACATTAAAACATGTTTGCATTTTATTATACCTATTTTTCATAATAGTAAAATTAAATTTAGCTATCATAAAACAATCAAAACTGAGAGGTATAAGAACAAATGTACTACTACTTCTCATTTGTATAGTTAGGACAGAAAAAAATGTTCTTAATGCTCTTTGTGGTATCATGTGACAGCTGTACATTTGATCAAACAATAGATTTAGGGCATTAAATTGGTTAATTTATTCAATATTAAAGCATTCTAAATGAGTACATGTCAATGATTCTGAATCATGAATATATGGCCTCCAAATATATTGATGTGTATCACAATATAGGTTTAAATTATTTCCATAATTTGTATTTGGACACATAATGACAAAATGAAAAGTGGTATTTACTGACATATAATGTGGTTTAGATATTTGTTCTAAATGCTTCATATATATATATGAAACATATATATATATACATGAAATATATATATATATATGAAACATATATATATATATATATATTTGTGTTTGTGTGTGGTTCTGGGGATCGAACCCAGAGGCATTCTACCTCGGATCTACACCCCCAGCCCTTTTTAATTTTTGCTTTGAAACAGGGTCTCACTAGGTTGCTGACAGTCTTACTAAATTGCTGAGGCTGTCCTCAAACCTGAAATCCCCCTGGGATTACAGGTGCGCATGCACCACCGCATCTGTCTGATTCATATATATTAGCTCATTTAAGACTTTACAATTGTATTCAGTAGGCACTGTTATGATCCCCAAACAACAGAGGGTGAAATGGAAATGCAAACAAGTTAATCTGCCAATGGTCTAGGGCTTAGTGCAAGTGTTGGGTTTGAACTTAATTGGGTTCTATAGTCACTGCATGGCTCCGAGCTACCCTGCTTCCTCTGTACTATAAATAGGTTCAGGTCCCTGCAGATGGTATGGAGAGTAATAGGTAGTTTCAAATCAACCCAAATTCAAGGGCCTATAGAAGCAAAAGGACCGGGCCAATGCAATAGAAGAAGCATTACTTCTGAGCATAATTTTAATAAACGGAGTTAGATACTATCTTATCCAAAAATGAAGGCATATTTGGAGAAAGGAACAACTTCAATTATTGTCAGCAGCTTCTCACCCACCAGGAGAATCTTTAAACTACTTGGAATTCCAAGTTCCTGCCCTATTATCCTCACGGCCATGGCTCTGGGGTTTTGTTTCAAATCCACAGGAATATGGCACGTGAATCACCAACCACAGATCCTACTCTGAATCACACTGAGTCTACAGGAAGAGAGAGGAAGGGGAAGGTTAAGGAAAAGAGGAAGTGAGAATAGAAGGGAAACAGACGCAGAAGGATAGAAGCAGCACAGGCAGATCTCCAGGTACAGCCGCAGACGCACAGTCCCCAAGAAGATACACAGGGCATCACCCCTGGGATGCCCCGCAGGAGGCGGGTGTGGGCAAGAGATGCGATGCTTCTGCATTCTTTATGGTAGCTCATATTCCTAAAAACACACTGACAGCCAACAAAATGTTCTTTTATATTCCTTGGACTTTGGCTCTCCTCACAGCTAGATCTAATATAGGATCTTCCACACAGCAATCTGACAGATGGACAGTGTCATTACTCAGCAAGTCCTATCTACCATAAACATCTCATTCTGCGTCTAAATCAGCCTCATGTTTCAGGTATGAACCATAGAGAACAGCAGCACTTTCAGAGAACTGGCCAACTACAAATGTAGACCTGTATCACGGTATTAGACAAGAGTGAAAACAATAAAGACAAAGTGAAAGTCAACTTTTATTTCTTCAAGATAATATGTGAAAATATTTCCTAAGAAATCTGAGTCAAATACTTTTATGTTTATGAAAAATTAACAATATATAGTCTTTTCTCAAAAAAGCCTGTTTAAAATTTTAAAGATTTAAGTCATTAATTTAAAAACTGTTTGTAAAATTTTAAAATCTTCCTTTGTGAAATATAGTCCCATCCTATGCTTCAAACTATTAGTTTATTTATTTATTTATTTTGCAGTACCGGGGATTGAACCCAGGGGCGTTCTACCTCCGTGCTACACCCCCGGCCCTATTTTTATACTGTATTTTGAAACCAGGTCTCACGAAGTTGCGGAGGGCCTCACTAAGTAGAGAGAGAGAGAGAGAGACAGGGAGAGAGAGAGAGAGAGAGAGCGAGCTGAGGCTGGCCGCGAACCCGGATCCTCCGGTCTCTGCCTCCCAAAGTACTGGGATTACAAGTGTGTGCCACCACGTCTGGCTAAACTATTAGTTTATGAATATATCAAAATGTTTTAGAGCTGACTTGGACAATATCATGGGAGACTAGCCAGCAGTATGTTTGAGCAGAGATATATCATGATATAAAATTATATAGAAATTTCTCTAGGAAACAAAAGATTGATATCTAAACTTGGATTTTCTGAAGTCTAAAGGGAAACAAATGTGGCTAGCACTGCATCTCAAATATTTTTATTCTTACTAAGTTATATAATAGTATGAACCAGTTGGAAAATATCCCTTTTGGGACTGGGGAAATGTGTGGAAATTTAAGTACTAGATCTCTACTATAATTATTATTTGTTTTTATGAGTTCATTACACAGGCTGTTGTAAATGTCTATGCATAATTCAGTGGTAATCAGTGGTATTTATCTTGACTAACTGATAATCTACGGATTGCAGTGCACTTATGAGTTCAGTGGAATTCATCTTCAGTTCTGGAAACTCTGCTGTGAGAATAGCTATAAAGAGGTTGCCAAGAGAGCACTTTTACTTGTTTGGTTAAAATCTTATCTACTTTATTCAGTGAGTAACACATCAACTTCACTTCCCTGGAAATCACATCCTGCCCATTTTTCAGTCCGTTTCCTTTGGCTCCTAAGCTGACACCCTGGTTCGAATGGTCATGGCACACAAGGGAAATGCCAGCACATGTTCTTCGACTCTGTGGGTTCCAGCCACTGCAGTGTGACTACTTGATGACTTATAACAGAGCTGAGGAGTCACTGTTTGCGGTGCTGTTGGGAGACACTGGTGGCTGACACTGATGACAGACAGTGGTTCAGATGTTTCCAGCTGAAGATGCCCAAGGGCATTTTGATTTCATGGGATCATTGCTGGTGAACACTCTTTTTTTTTATTGGTGCATTGTAATCATACATCTAGATGGGTTTCAGGGTGATAGAAGTATACATGCATACATCGGTCAATTAGCCCTCAATAAATAGAATGGCTCTTCTACATCTACCCCCCCAAAAAAATCACATACTTTATGGGACTTTTAAGAAATAAATAATTTGCAAGTAATACAACACAGTACATAGTCAATTTAAAATAACATCCGAGTTTGTAAGTGCTCTTGCTATATAGCTAGACAATTTCCCTCTTTTTAATGTGTAGTTATTTTTAAGTTTAAATGTTTATGAAACAGAAAAGATAAAGGGCTCTTTTCTTTTTTTGCGTGTGTGTGGGGTGGGGTACTGGGGATTGAACCCAGGGGCATTCTACCTCCGAGCTACACCCCCAGCCCTATTTTATTTTTTATTTGGAAACAGGGTCTCACTAAGTTGCTGAGGGCCTTGCTAAGTTGCTGAGGCTGGACGTGAACCTGTGATCCTCCTGTCTCCGTCTCCCAAGTACTGAGATTACAAACATGTACTACCATGCCTGGCTTGGAGAGCTCATCTTAAAAACAATCTTTATGTGAAAAAGATTAATATTACAGCATTTACACAAGAAATCATATGTCATTTTAAAACAAATCCTCAAGCCCAACCCCCAACCAAAAAAAGAAAAAAGAAGTGAAGGAACAGATGCATTAAGATCAATGGATAAAGTAATATTATTAGCACAAAAAAACTTGTCAACATTAGACTAGATATATCACAGTATTTGCTCCCCTTATGTACATATTTGAAAATTTGCATTTAAGAAACTTATTTAAAAATATAGAAAGGTGGAGAGTTTTGTATTAAATCACTATTTCCCTAAATTAATCAAGTGACTTAAAATATCAAATACAGACTATTTCTACTATACCCTTATTTTGGAATTTAGAGCTTTAATTATTTCAAGTAAATACATGATACATCTTCAATTGTATTAGAGAATTATGAACACTGTATTTTATTCTCTTTCTTATATCAATCAGTGTCTAATATTTTGCAAACTATTTCTTCACTGTTGAGTACAGGTAAATAAATGAGATGGTATCTCAAGAAAACTCTCTTTTTTTCACTATCCAAAGTAGCCAATATTAATCAGCAAGTAATTTAATACCCCTCATTTTCTTAACAAGTAATAAAACAAGGAAGGATAACCATGGCATTCAAAACCTTGCTCACCTTCCTAATTGGCTGTAATATTTGTTTCTTCGTTATACCCATGTATTTAAATTGCAGACCTGCACCTGTTATAATCCACCAAGCCCCAAAGCATCAGATGGCTACATTTCCAAAATATCACAATGAACTAAAAAATTCCTATTATTAATCTTCCAACACGGACCACTTAAAAGTAAGTGAGGCATTATACCCTAATTCAGTTAAATTTTCCATGGCATCTACATTCAAATGGAAATGTGTCTGCCAGCTTATTAGGTGCCGAGGATATTATTTTATACTCTGTGGAGCAAGATGACTCAGAGCAAAATAAGAAGAAAAATGGAATAAAATTAAATGCTATAAAAATCAACTTGGAAACGTTACATGTGATAAAAGATGTATACTTTCTCTCAAAGCTACGTTGTGAATCAGAGCTATATTGCCTTTAACACCAGAATAAGACACTTCTGATGGTAATTAATTCAAGGTTGGAAAGTTATTACTCAATATTCAAGGAGCGAGAAGCCCTCTGGCTATGATTAGCAGCTCAGTTAACAGCTGTTTAGCTACCCTTCATCTCCAAAACTACTCTTTTTTTCTTTTTATTTAATTTTGCTGTTAGTATGGACACAGAATCTTAGAGTTAAAGCAGGATTTAGAAATAGTGAGAGACAACCATCTCACTTTGACTAGGAAGAAATGAAGGCCTATGGAATGGGGTCTTGTCTTCCTCCTAGGGTAGAGCAAATCTTGGGCTCCTTTTCATGCTGTTTTGAAACTTTCCTTTATACCTGAGTCCAATAATTTATTTTTATCATGTATGTATGAGTATGTATACAGCTTTGCCATTTAAGCTAATATCAGATCTCAGAAAGGAAACAAATCTCTTTGGAGTTTCTGGGAAAAAAAATCATAAACCTTCAGCTTTTCAGCCTTTTAAAAGAGTTTTAGCAGAATTGTATAATTAAAATAATGTAATTCCATTTATACCGACGTTGTGGCTATGTTGGTTGTTCAGCAACTGTTTTTAAAACACCAAGTAAAACTAAGCAAAGGCTTCTCAATTCCATTTTCAGAAGCCATAGTTCTTGAAAAAAATTTACCTCCTACCAAAGCCAACTAACTACTAGTACAACGTTCTTGGCAACCTCTATATTAGTTAGGGAAGATAAACCAAGTTTAAAGTCTCAACTATATTCATCTAATATGAGGTAATAAAATTTTAGAATGAAAAGGCTTTAAGACCTTAAGGAAAAAGGAGCTAATGACAATATTAGCATGTAACTGATTTGCCTTATTGTGAAGCAATGCGGAAGTATTAAATATTCAAACAACTGGCTCTTTGCTGAACCATAAATAGAATATTTAAGTCATGTGATAACTTTTGACTTAGTTCATCCAGGATAAAATGCATTGCAAAATTATAAAAATTATCAGGAAATAGTTTAGGCCATATATCCATTTTACTTTCAAATTCATTCGGTGGTAACACAGTTTTGAGACAACTCATTAGAAAATTTATTTCAATATGTATGTTAACGGATGTTAAGTTCACTAAAGGTATGATCTGTGTCACTTAAATCTCTATTCTACTTTAAAATGTTAACGGATGTTACATTCACTAAAGGTATGACCTGCGTCACTTTCAAATCTCTATCATACTTAAAAATGTTAACAGATGTTAAGTTCACTAAACGTATGACCTGCATCAGTTTCAAATCTTTATCGCACTTAAAAATGTTAATGGATGTTAAGTTCATTAAAGGTATGACCTGTGTCAGTTTCAAATCTCTATCATACTTAAACGCTTTCTACATAAGCCACCTGCAACCATTCTAAGTTGGGCCATGTAAAGTGACTGAAAATGTTTGAAGGATTTTCCAAAGGAGACATCAGTCATGAGAGACTGAGCTCAGAGTGATGGTAGACAGAGCAACATGGCCACAAGGCAGTCCGTGTGCATGGATATCACAGCACATTCTTAACCAAAGTCCCGACACCAACTGTCCTGCATATTTACTTAAAATTCCAAAAGTGGTTATGCCTGAAAAAGACAGAACAAATAAGGAAATGACAAATCGGTTCCCTATTTCCTGTTGTAATGACAAACTGATTTTTTATTCTTCTTGAATTTCTCTCCCTGTGTCTGACTGATTTCCCCCCATCATCCAGGGTACAGGCTTTTGTCAAAACTTGATGTTACTAGTTTAAAATATTTCTTTGAGAATTTAAACCATGTTAGCAGAACTGGGTTCAGAAAATGTTCTGAAGTTGTAAATATGCTTCAGATAAAATGTTTCAAAGCTATGTAGATGTTTATCTTCAAATCAATGTGTCCTTTCATGAGTCAGTTGGAGCCATAAATGTGGGACCCAGTTACAGCTTCTATTGAACAATTCAAAGGACACATCTGATTAACAGATCACCTGAATAGCAGGTAGGTTTTACCTTTCACACCAACTCTGATGGAGGAGGGCTTCCAGACTGATAGCAGGCAGGTAATGAATGTGTCCCTCCAGACCTGCACGGCCCTATACATGTGCTGCACATGTCAAACCATCCCGGCTTTTTCTAGAAACTACAAAAGGCCCATTGTGTCTGGCAAGTGATCTCTTGCTGAGACAACAAAAACACAACGTCATTGTAAGTCTCACTATAGCCACATTGTGCACAGATGTCCCTCGTCTTAAGGAATTTTAAATATAAAAGATGTAGGTCCGGCAAAACAAAGATAACTATAGCTTAGGCTACGAAACAGATAGAGACCATCACTACAGTCCCTGTTTCATAGCTTATATTATCAAATTAATGAAGGTACTTTATTCCAGGAACTGTGCATGAAGAATATGGGCATCTTAAATCTATAATATATATATATTGTGGGAACAAAAATCCACCTACTTGAGAATATATATATACATATATACACATACATACATATTTTGTGTGTGTGTGTGTGTGTGTGTGTGTGTGTGTGAGCTACACCCTTAGCCCTTTTTCTTTTTTGTTTTTTTTGTTTTTTGAAACAGGGTCCACTAAGTTGCTGAGAGTTTCACTAAGTTGCTAAGGCTGGTTTTGAACTTACAATCCTCCTGTCTCAGCCTCCCAAGTACTGGGATTACAGGTGTGTACCACCACGCCGAGCTTTGTGTTTTTTTGCTTTGTTTTTATTTGTTTGTATACTGGGAATTGAACCCAGGGGAATTCTACCTCTCAGCTACACCCCCAAACCCTTTTTTTGAATTCTGAAACATTGTCTAAGTTGCTGAGGGCCTCATCAAGTTGGAGAGGCTGGCTTTCAACCTGCAATCCTCCTGTCTCAGCCTCCCAAGTACTGGGATCACAGGAGTGCACCACCATACCTGGCTCCATATACTTTGTATGATAAGAGGTTTTGATGGAATCCGGCTGCATGTCCACACAGGTTATGTTCCCTGGGACATCAGCTTTGTGATGAGTTAATCTCATTATTCTTGTATACTTTTATTGGTGCATTGTAATTATACATCATAATGAGGAATAGAGTGTCAGGAACATACTTGCACACAACACTTACTGTATTTCCCTCCAGATCCTACCTTCCTCCCTCCCCTTCCCCATACATGTCATTGAGATTGATATTGATCATTTCATATATGTATATAGCATTAATTAAATTGTTACCTCTATTATGTCTTAATTTGGTTCAGAAAGAGCATGAAAAATAATAAAATATGAGGAGGATCTGATAAAGACTATTATCTATAAACAATGTTTCATCATAAAACTACCTGGTATAATATAAGTGCTTGTCGAATATATCCAGTGAAGAAAAGATAGTAGCAGGAAGGTCCACTCTCGAGTCCCAATATAAACCAACTGTGTGATCTGTGCTTAGGCATTCAATTTTTAGTTTTCTCCTCTCTAAAACAGCGGTATCAATATCTGTGCTCCCATGGACTGTTTTACAGAATGAATGAAACCACATACGTGAAAGCCCCTAGTTTAGCATCTCAATGCCTGGCATACAGTCAGCACCTCATAAGTACTTAGTGAGGAAAAAAAAAAAAAAGATGTGTAGAAATAGCTCCATACTGGGTTATGACAAAAATTAGTTCCATTTATCTACTATTCTCTTCCCAGAAACGTATTTATCTTCCAAGAATTGGTCTTCTATAATAGCCAGAAGAATTACAGACTTCTATTCAATTTAATAAAAGTAGCATATAATCTCTGCTAAATCCTTACACAACACCCTTTAGCCTAGTGTCTTGTGGTTCCATCTGTAAATTTAACTTTGAATTTGTAAATTTAACATTTTAGAAAAAAGATCAGCTTCTTGCTACACAAGGTCTGTAAAAAGTTCCATACCAAATTCAATTTACATCCCTCGACATTATTTTCAGATGCTATTAATAACTTTTGAACAGCAAATATAGATATTTGTTGTTAACAGCAAATATAGATATAGCAAATATAGAAATTTGTTGATTGAAATACAACTCTAAAACATATAATTTCAGTATTTTAAACTGTGACTCAAAAGGACCTTTGACCATGTTCTCACAGATTTAATCCTATTTATGCTATTGTTATGTAAAAATAGAATTTTTATGGAATGCCATCTATTTTATTTGTTACACATGTCTGTGCTTGTTTCCTGACTCTCAGCATTAATTTTAAAAATATGAAAACTGCACATACATAGTAAGTTAGACAATTCCCATGGACTGTTCAGATTTGCTCATTCTGTAAAATACTCCCTGACTTTTAGCACTGAGCCAAGTACCATAACATTCTGTGTCTATCAATATAAACAGAGAAATGAGTAAGTCAATTAGCCCATAGGAAAGGCGACTGAACTACTTTTGTTGTTGTTGTTGAACTCCTACATGTCTACAATTGTTTTTCTCAAGCAGTGGCAATTCTACCCACCAGAGGACACCTGGACACATGAGTGCCACACCTGGAGGCTGAAAAAACTACTACTCGCATGTAGCAGGTGGAACGCAGCCAGGGATGCAGCTCAGCACCCTAGGATGCCAGGGACAAGCCCCAGCAAGTGCTTATCACATTCAGAATGTACACAGTCCTGAAGCTGAGAAACCCAGGACTACATGGAAACTGAATAACATTATGTCCTTAAGAAATCAAACTCATATGGCTCTTCCAAGGCCATCACCTGAAAATGTAAACTGTGATGACTGTGTGCAGGTATGGAAAACAAACAGAATTGGACACACGAATAGAGCGAGGTAACTGATTTGACTCTGTGTCATGCAACTTTCAAAGTCTGCACAAGTGACCCCGACTAAGGCTGCCCTGACCGGACCTGCAGCCCAGGGATCCTGTGGGCCATGTGCAGGGTGGTGAGCAGAGTAGCTGAGCTGCTGGGAGCAGTGGGTGCTTTGTCAGACTTACTGCAATCTGCAAGTCAATCAGGCTTAATTGGCCCAATAAACAAAAACATTACATCAATTATAAAATCTCCAGAACCACTGTCATGTTTTCATTGATTAATTCCTACTCATTTACTTAACAGAAAGAGTTTTGCAGCAAGAAATAAAATGATTTAAATGGCATCTAGTACCCTACAAAGCCAGGTGTCTAATTATAGCTACTCTTTTCCGTCTCTTTCTCTGTGTGTGTGTGTGTGTGTGTGTGTGTGTGTGTGTGTGTGTGTTTCTCTCAGCAAGATTAGCTGCAGAGACTATGGGTTCCTTGCTTTAAGACATATGTATTTTTTAGATGGGAAAATACCTGAAAGAAAATTAAATTCTGACATAGGAGAAACTGGCTAAGGTATCAATAATTTGGTTAATTTATTAAATGTAAAATAATAACCTAAATCTGCCTAAAATAATAACCTAAATAACCTAAATCTTTGATTACTTTCAATATGTGAGTTAGCACCTAT
The DNA here is from genome assembly GCA_004027185.1 of Glis glis. NCBI lineage: Eukaryota > Metazoa > Chordata > Mammalia > Rodentia > Gliridae > Glis > Glis glis. Next base: position 29,931 of record PVJS01005642.1, on the reverse strand, counting down.
TAAAGAAATATTTAACCTCTACCCAATTAAAAATAGGAACAGCAATCCTTTCCGGGGTGTTTTTCTGGATAAGATTATTCAAACACAAATCTGATACGCAGCACTATTCCATCTGAGTCATTCAGTTCTTCCCCATAGCTTTTAAACTCTTACACGGAAACCCCAAAGTCCCTCATAGGCTATGCCTAAGCCTGCTGCCCTGCACCTTCCTTTTTCTCATAACTGCTCCTTAGCTAGCATCTGACATTCCATTATGTTAAACTATACTGGTTCTTGGATATCTTGGATGTTTTTGTGCTTCTTTGACTTGAAATATTAACAATGCCTGAATCTCAAATGTGCTGTCTCTCTCTTCATCTGCCTAGTTTACTCCTCCTCTGTATCCTGTAAGTTACACCCAAGCATCACCAGAACTGCTCAGCAAGATCCACTGCCTCTTTCTCCTCTGTTTCCATAGCACCGGGGGTTCTCCATCAATAAACATATCTCACTGCATTCTTTGAAGATCTTCTCTCTCTCTCTCTCCTATGTAAGATTCCATTATTTAAAGGTAAGGGAACCTCAACTGTGTATACTCAGTGTCTCAGGCAGAGTCGAACACAGAGTAGACGATATATGTTGGTGAATGAATAAATGAATCAATAAATGGATGAATTATGGCACTTTCATAGATGTAGGTATGGGGTTTCGTTCTCTGATTTCAAGGGTAACATTGCACCTCTCTTTTGATCTAGTCATGATTATATCTCACAAACACACAAACAGCATCCTATAGTCGGGCTGTGTACATATGAAGACCTTCAAGGCTCAGCAGCAGTGTCAGTTATAAAATAGCTGTTTCATAATTATGTGATGAATCAATCAAGAAATAAATCCTCAAATTTTTCTAAGTATAATTAATAATAATAGCAGGATCTATGCAAAGTTGACTAACAAAAGCAATGTGTGTCATTTATTTTCTTCATTGATTCAGAAAATGCATGAGTGTGTGTGTGTGTGTGTGTGTGTGTGTGTGTGTGTGTGTGTATTATACATTTAAAAAAAATCTAACAGGACTGGGATGTATGTAGCTCAGTAGTAGAGTGCTTGCCTACTATGTATGTGGCCCTGGGCTCAATCTCCAGCACCACACAAAAAAAGTAACAAAAAGAAATGTTGACAACTGATAAAGCTACTTGAATGGTATATGGGTATTTATTATACTAGTACTACAATTTTAAAGAGGTTGACATTTTCCAAAATAAAATCTGGAGAAAAATGCCAGCAATTATAATAAATGTGGAATAACTGAATGAAGGGTTCATTGTAATGGAGCCCCAAGAAGAAACAGAGGGGAGGAACCTCCAGCTAAGCCTGTGGAGCAGGGAAGACCTTAGAGAATGGATGATTCCTGAGATGAGCCGAAAAGAATAGGTACAGGGAAAGGAAGAAGGGAAAAGGGATTCCAGGATGAGCCAATGATCCAAATTTCATAGGCAGGGATAGATTTATTCATATTGGATTCCTTCAATGGAAAAGTTATATTTTATAATAATATTACAAGAGCTAATTAGTGGGTGGGCATATGGTTTTCTGCCATCACTAATGTTAACCCTGAACTGCCTTCGCTTCAAAGCAATGTGGAAGGTATGGTGGGGAGGGAAAAAGATCGGGACTACTAATATGATTACAAGGGCAGGCTAAGGCCTATACAAGACACGTCAGGGTAAAGATACCAAAAAGCCACAGAACAATGACACCAGAAATAAGGGATAATTAAACGTTTGGAAATGATCAGGGCTCAGGCCAAGGTACTTGGTTGCCATGCAAAAGCCAAGAGAATCCCGTGAAGACCTGACAAGCAGGTATCTTGGGAGAAGCTAAACAAAGAGGAAAAAGGCCAATGTTTTCAAGAGGCAATAAGATGGTAATTTTCCAAATCTCTCCTGGGAATATGTTCTGTGTATGATTCTGCTGGCAGTTTTATAGCATGAGTCTGGCCTGACTGTCAATGAAGCAAAGGTGGGTATTGTAAAACAGGGATGATTAACTTACTGTCTGAGCGCTCTTCTAGCTTTTAAAATCCCTGAGTCACTGAGGAGTTTTGTGTTTGAACAGAAGGGGCTTGGAGCACCTATGTTCACAGACAGCAATCACATTCACTAATGCCACTGGAGATAACAGAGCAGTTCCTTGGCTTTCATGAAACTCACTGTACCCCCAAATCCACAACACTGTTTAAAACCCCTGTGTTCTGCAGTGTTGACCCTCTAGGGGTGTTCTGATGCCAGCTCATACTGGCTGGCAACAGCTAGCAGCGGGCATCCCTTCTCAACTCCACATCCTGTGACCTTACTTTGGTAGGCTGAAATCAGTAATAAGGTTAGCATCGGCACCACCAGAATCAGCAAATCCGACAAATCAGGATGTTCCTCCTCCCCCTTCAAACAGCAACCCAATGGATCCATCTCATCTAGACTGTCAGGAACCAACTAAGCGTCTCGTGATAAATAACAACTGTAAATGTTGGCAGGAATAATACCCTACATAAAAGTAGCATGGGAAATGGAGGTAAGATCATGTTGTAAAATTTAGTTCAGCAATCTGGTAGTAATCAGATCAGTTTGGATGCCTCTTGCAAATCAACTGATTTGAAATTTGCAAAGTAATTTGTCCTGCCCAAGTGACTAGGTCAAAGTATATATAGTTCCTGCTAATGTCAGCAAAGGAGGATGTAGAAACCATTTCTTGCTTATACATGTAGTTGAAGTCCAATGACAGAACAGGTGTACAAGCATAAATTGTGTTATGCTGGGGATACGAGGGTTTAGCCTCCAGAGAAATAGTCATTGTTCATGAGTACCAAACACGGTTTTTCAATGAGTCAAATTGTTTTCCCTTCAAAAGAAACTAATCAAATATATTTGTTAATGTGCTTTTAAGCGATTGATATCTATTACAGATGTATTTATTAGTTTAAGAATCCGATGATACATTTTATCAATTTAAGGATTAAATGACATGGATCAATCGGTTCCTTTGATGGAAAAGACTCGGTCCTGCTTTCTCATGCAATTCACAATCAGAAAAGGAGCAAAATATGTTTCGTCATGAAAAAAAAGGAAAAATGAAAACCAGAAGGCTATTACTTTGATATCTCAATTTATTCTCCTTAAGAGCAAAGGAAATAGTCCTACTTAAGAAAAAACTAAAGGAACTTGGGTATTTAAAAGTGAATGCAATATACATTTTTTCAAATATCTTTTAACCTCTTTTCTAACCTTTATCCTAAGGAGTAATTTAAATATCAAAAGGTAATCTTCTACTCTTCTTGCTGCTCTTCACACTGACTCCTTGTTTTAGTTCAGAGTTCAGGGCTATACAAGTCTTAAAAAGCCTGTGATTTAACATACTGTCTTCATCAATACATCTGTTTAAATAGGAACAAATTTTAACCTTAAAATATATCTGGGCCGGGCGTGGTGGCACACGCTTGTAATCCCAGTACTTTGGGAGGCGGAGACTGGAGGATCCGGGTTCGTGGCCAGCCTCAGCTCTCTCTCTCTCTCTCTCTTTACTTAGTGAGGACCTCTGCAACTTCGTGAAACCCGGTTTCAAAATAAAGTATAAAAAATAGGGCCAGGGGTGTAGCGCGGAGGTAGAACACCCCTGGGTTCAACTCCCGGTACTGCAAAAAAAAAAAATATACATATATATATATATATCCGTAAAATGTATCAGTAACAAAGATGACATATTTATAAGCGGTGAATAATATTTTATATGACTTAAAGCTTCTTAAATTGCAGTTTGTTTTTTAAGCTTAATGATTCTTTATTCACACTCGACTCTTCACAGGATGCCAGCGGCTATCTTCACCGATGAAGTAAATAAAATTAAATATTCTAAAGTCAACAAATCATTTTTCCCCTTAAGTACAGCCTGTAAGAACACTCGTTCCTTAACTTACACACAGTTGTCTGTCTTTATTCCCAACTTCTCAGGTGTTCTCTGCCCCATGGACCCCAGGACTCTATATCTCATTTTGATATGAGTTCTCCTTTCTGCCATGATCCGCATCCTGAGATGCTGGTGACAAAGGACATGAGCCAAGCGTATTTCTAACTCTTTGCAGCTCACTGCTTGGATCATTTTATGTAATCTCATTGAAGTTTCAATTTCTCTAATCAGTAACTTCACTCACTCACATGTTGGTCCACAGCCTCGAACAAGAATGAGGTGGGAAAATAAAAGATGCGCCCTCTGAGACTCTATTTCCCCAACACCTGTCTATAAGCCTTTTCTCCTGCTCTACCTCAGTCCCCTAGCACACATGAGTAACCTCTGAACTCCAAATATCACATTACCAAGAGTGTTTAGCCATCTCTACCTATACACATCCTCCAGCAGATGCCCCTGCTCCTACAAGACTCTCAGAGGTGAGAAACAAGTGCAGAAAAATCATGGGAAAGCTACCGCTGCTCATGTTTATGTAGCACATTATTATTTTTTTTCTATAAACCTCATAGCAGTCATTTGAAATAATCAAGGCAAATGCTCCCTTATTTTAGAGGTAAGAAAACCAGCTACAAGATGTGAAATGTCTGGTCCAGAATCATATAATTAACCAGTGGCCCTGGTCTTGACTATAATCATGGGCTTCTAAAAATTAAATCCAGCCTCCATCCTTGTAGCACCCTTAAGAATAGTCGACAGTCCTATCACTAACCACAGCTCTAATTCCTGAGGTTCACTAAGGGCTGAGCCCTGGGCTCTCTACCATCATGCTCCACAGGGCCTGGAAAGCCGAGCAGAGCATGTTGAGCAATGCAGGACTGGATGATCTGTTTACAAAACGAGGAACGTGAAGCCCCAGGGTCACACAGATAGCACATGGTGAAGCTGGGATTCAGAATCCAGTCTGCTCACTTGCAGACTGTTGCCTGGCCACAGGACCTACCACGGCTGGAAGTGCACGCATCATAAATAGCTTCATATTGGTATTATTTGGGAAACCATAAGAGCACACACATACTTGCACACATACAATATGCATGTGCATGTGTACACACACACACACACACATACATACACACACACATACCTCTTCCTGAAGAGAGAATAAATGGGATTGTATTTTTTAAGATCTTAAAAAATAAGTAGAAAAACATTTCCACCATGAAGTTAAAGATCTGAAGGTACATTATTTTATTCCACGTAAATAATTTCAACTTGCCAGATAGGGTAAAATTAAAGATATGCCAGAGGGATTCACTTCTCCTACATAAGATACTGTGCGTGGGTAAACTTCTTAGCCTTAAGAATTACAGGAAAGGGGGGGCAGAGAGGGGAGGGAGTATGTACATCAAAAAACAGAACTTTTTTTTTTCTGGTACCAGGGATTGAACCCAGGGGCGTTCTACCTCCGCGCTATACCCCCGGCCCTACTTAATTTTGAAACCGGGTCTCACGAAGTTGTGGAGGGCCTCACTAAGTAGAAAGGGAGAGAGAGAGAGAGAGAGAGAGAGAGAGAGCGAGCTGAGGCTGGCCGTGGACCTGGATCCTCCGGTCTCTGCCTCCCAAAGTACTGGGATTACAAGCGTGAGCCACCACGCCCAGCCAGAACATTTTTTTAAGTGTGACTTTTCAGGTAAACCTGGATCACTAAGTAGCTTTCTCACCTCTGTACCATACTCTAGGAGCCAGTTGTTGATTTTAAGGAGCAGTGATATGATTTGGATATAGAATATCCCCCAGAAAAGTTCATTTATTAGCAATGCAAAAATGTCTAGAGGTGAAATAACTGAGTCATGAGGTTTCTATCAGTGAACTAATTCATTGATAGGTTAATAATTTGAATGGATTTTCTGGGTGGTACTACAGGCAGGTTGTGTGGCTGGAGGAAGTAGGTCACTGGGGGCATACCCTTGGGGACTACATATGTCCCTTGTCCTTTCTTCTCTATCTCTCTGCTTCCTGGCTGCCATGGGATGAGCAGCTTTCCTCTGTCACACCCTGCCACCATGATGTTTCACCCTGCCACCATGATGTTTCTGCCTTGAAGCCCACCAACCATGGGCTGACCTCTGAAACCACGAGCCCAAATAACCTTTCTTCCTCTTTCTCCCTTTGTCAGGTATTTTTGGCCACAGTGATGAAAAAGTTAACTAAAACAAGTAGGTACTAGTCAAGATATGTTACAAAGGGGCAACTAGTTTAACTCACAAAGCCGAGTGTTTATTGGCTGTACGAGAAAACTGTGAAAGGCAACCTCACAAAAGAACACAGTATCACTCTCTGAGCATTCTTCTTACTTAAAAAGTGTACTAGGATATCAATCTGTTGCAGTTCAAGGCTATAAAAATTGTGTCCAAGTATAAAACATATGTCAGGGAGACTCATGTCTTTCTTACCACACATTTTGATGGATCAGAAAACAGTTTAATGAAATCATGAACGCTAGTGATTGCTCACGATTGTCACCAGCCCATGCTGCTCTACTGTGGTAGATCACCAAGTACGTCACGCAAATGCAAACGAAAAGCCTTTTCTACTTCACACCATTCCCGAATTCTTGCTTCCTCCCATGAGAAACAATATGTTATGAAATTGAGGCCAGAAGCAATTCTGTATATCTTTTTATTTTTTAAACAAGGCAGGCTCGTCTCTGTGCTCTGGTAGACTGCAGGGCCGGAATGAGCATGCCCGTCACTGCTGTCTACTGATTCCTTTAATATAACAGGTGTTGCCCCAAAGCAAGAGCTTCACTCTAAATCGCTTTTATTCTGCAATGACACAAGCCAACAAATGACAAAAATACATAATAACTCACACTGCTTCTCCACTTCCAGTCCTTACTTTTATCTATCAGAATATCGAAATATGCCAGAAGAATCAATAATTGTTGGGGAACAGTAGACAGTGCCATAATTAACTACTTTTAACATGTTTACTCTTTAATAGCACGGCAGGTGAATACTAATAGTCTATTCATCTAAATTTTGGACTACATCTACTTACATGATTTATCCTAGAAGCATAATATATGTTGCACACTAATTAAAAACTGCAATTTTCTAATTGTTCATTTGGCAATGAAAGAAAATAAAATATGGAAGAAATGGCTAATTCTATAATCTTATAAAACTTAAGCATTTTTAAGCTTCATAATAGCTCAAATAACATATACTCAAATACTGCTAAGTTCACTAGGGTACTATGAGGTCCAGCTGGTACTGGAACCAGGGAAGCCTGCCTCTGGACTCCTAGCACCAAACCAAACTAGAATGCTATTTTGGCAGGATTTGCTACACCCCTAGCCCTTTTTATTTTTTATTTTTAAACAGGGTCTCTCTAAGTTGCTGAGGCTGCCCTTGAACTGCAATCCTCCTGTCTCAGCTTTCAGGTTCAAGGCCAACTCAGTAATTTAGCAAGACTCTCAGTAATTTATCAAGACCCTGTTTCAATAAAAGGGTTGAGAGGTGTAGTTTGGAGGTAGAATGCTCCTGGGTTCAATGGAAGGAAGGAAGGAAGGAAGGAAGGAAGGAAGGAAGGAAGGAAGGAAGGAAGGAAGGAAGGGAGTCATTTGCTTGAATAAGCACTGAGATTGGAGTACTTCTGTCAACTGATTGCAGCTCACTCTGATACTCTCGGATAGAGATAAAAACTGGTATCTGACCAACATCGTTTAAATATGTCTATGTCCTAAACTTTAAAAAAGGGATGTTCATTTAAGTGCTATTTCTCTATTATTATAAATTATCCAACATAAAGTACACTTTACAAAGTTGAATTAATAACATACTGTATAATCCAAAAAGTTTATGCCCCTGCACCTCCCACATAAATAAGGATGACACCTTGCTTAATGTTGAAAACCAAACAGCTATTCATGAAAGTCACACAAGCAATACCAAGTGAGCATTTCCACAATGACGTTAGCCACGGCTGACAGGGAGCTGAGGGTCACAGTTCCTGTGGCATCTCACAGGATTCAGGTCAGTAAGTGCTTACAATAGGCACCAACATGGGTTGCCATGGGCCTCTCCCATGGGGATTGAAAGGGCCAAGAGAGCCCCTCAGAGCGGCTCCCTCTGCTGCTGAGTCTGCAAGCATGGGCAGTCATTAATTAAGAAAGCAAGGATGGAAAGCTTTCTATGGGGCCATGAAATGGTGTGGAGGCAGGATTGTGAGAAGGAGAGATGTGCTTTCAAAACCCCAGCCTGGTGTGATTGCGCCCATCTGTAATTCCAGCACTTTGGAGCCTGAGACAGGAGGACCACAGGTTGGAGATCAGCATCGGCAATTTAGTGAGACTCTCAGAAAGCTAGCCAGACCCTGTTTCAAAATAAAAAAAGAAAAGGGCTGGGGCTGTAGCTCAGAGGTAGAATGCCCCTGGGTTTGATCCCTAGTAACCTCCAAAAAGATCACTGGTCATTTATTTAAAAAATAAAGTGGATTAGTAGAGATCAAACATATGCTTGAAGTAGTGGTAGACATTTACTAAGGACTTCTGAAATTCTGAAGTATAATCTGAACATATAGTAATAGCATTTAATAAGGTTTATCATTTAATAAGAACATGTTACATGCTTTATATGTTTCAATTTCTTTCTATTTCTCAAACAGCACTTCAGGGATTGTTTTAGTAGCCCAGAGACAGCCAGAGCTTACAGTAACTTGTAATTGTTTGCACAGCTAGCAATTCCTGAAGCCCGAATTATACACCAGTAGTCTGACTTGTTAGCCTAATACTGTAAGATCCCTCCCATAAGTATTTATACACCAAAATGTGCTTTTAAAATTGTTATACCATGTATGTCAGGTAAAAAAAAAAACCCTGAAGATTTGAGAACTGCATCCCAACTATGAAATTAATTATTAATACAACAGAACATACTTTTAATATATTGAAAAATAAACAGCAGCCATTAAAGAAAAGACGACCTTTAGTTCTTAAATTTTGCTTTGAGCCATTTTTGCTATGAAAGAATCAGAAATATAACTCAACTATTCCAATCAAGGGACTCAGGCCTACTAGTGCATGGATCAGATCAAAGTTTATGACAAACTAATTTATTTGGTTGCTATAAACAGCATTTAGCAACTGTTTGTTTTGCAAACCTTTGTCTTATTATACTGATTTTCTTTTTTAGTCAAACATAATTCACTTTCTACAATAAATTATGGTTAAAAACTCTATCTGGCTTCAGAAGTATTCACTTCTGAGCTCTCCATTCTGTTTTGTTATGTTGTAACTTTCTTTCTTGACCAGAGAAAAATAGAAATTAAAATTTGTTTTGGAAACAGCTTTTGAGGTTCACCTGGTAGCTAATTAGCCTTCTGCTTTTACTCTGATGGTTAGGCAGGACTAGAAAACCCATCTCCCAATAGTCCGGGCTTTGGGGGTTACTGGAATACACTAGAACACGTGACAGAGAGCATCTAATCGATGCATATATAGATGAGACCTGTTTCCTGCCCTCCAAAAACCCACAGTCGAAGTGGGACTACAAGGCAAGCAAAGAAATTAAAGGACTTTAGAAGCAACCCAGGGAGGAGTGCGGGGACAAGGCTGTGCATCACTCAGATAAGGAGGATGGGAAACAAGCCAGGGGAGATAATGTCGGAGAGGACTCTCACTGGCCCAGCTGCTTCTCCTTCACTGGTGTCTCTGGAAGTGTGATGTTTATCTTGCTTTCAAGCCGAGCCTCTCTAACCCACTTCTCTGATCCCTTCCCAATCTCTCTGAAACAGGGCTTCATCCATTATTTCTACTTGAATGATCCCTCATCCTCTCCCTCTGTGCAGATTCCTGTACCTTCCTTTGGTGGGAAAGCCCCCAACGCCCCTGCTCTGCAAGCCTGCTCTTCCCGACTCCCTCTTCTCTTCTTGTTGCTGCTGAATTTCTCCCTAGAGGTGTCTGAACTTGTTGAGTCCTCGTGCAAAACTCCCAGCCCTCTAGTGACTCATCTTCTCAGAATCTCCTTTACAATCTGGATTCTACTCCCCCTTCCCAATTCTACTCAAACTGCTCACAAAGGTTACTCATGTCCTTTCCTCATTGAATGTCCTCTCTGCGCCTCTGGCGCCATTAACTATTTCCTTACTGAACACCTTCTCTTTTGCCTTTCTTGATAATGTACCATCCTCATTTTCCTGCTACTTATGAATTTGCTCATTCTGTCACTTCCTTTTATTTCTCTCCTTTCTAACTAATAATGATAGACAGATGCACCAAGATTTGTCTCTAGACCCCCTTCTGACTATACATTCTATCCCTGGAAATTTTCATCCTATACCAGCATGGTCAGTTCTATGTGAATGACATTCAATGCTTGTCCATAAATTCAACCACTCCCAACCAAATTAGGCATACTCCCCTTACTCCCTCTCCCTTAAAAGAAAGAGTATTTCTTACCTTGGCAAAGGAAAACTCTCTGTCTCTAACTATCTCAACTATAAACCTCAAGGTCATTTTCTACTAACTTTCCTACCTACAGGTGAGAAATGAGTGAGAAAACAATAGCATGGCACAAAACACTTATCCGGTTCACTTTTTAAGTGCTATTGTTTTTCAAAGCCTCACCTCGATTTTCTTGAAATATCTATGAGTGGGCTATGTGATTTTATTGTTCAAGATGGACTCCTATGAAAAGTAGCAACTAAATAATTTCCTATGATTAAGATGACTAATAGATTAGTCAGACATGATACCCAGCCTTTCCAGTTCAGCTATTTCCTCTAGGCTTTGTGAAAGGAGCAAGAAACTTTCTGCAGTAAAGTGCAGATAAAAATCATAAGCTAGAGTGTTTTGATAAGCTGTTCTTTTGGAAGTTCAAGTTTCCATTCTTTTTCTTTCTTTTTTTTTCAGATTTTAACATGCCACGAATATAATGTCACATTCAGCTATTCATTTACAAAACAATCAGAAATAAGTTTCCACTTGTTCTATTCACTAAATAAAGCCACCGATGTTTGCCGTTTTTTTTTTCCCTTTGATGCTGCTTATGTTCTTTCTCCAACTATGAAACAAGACAGTGTAGCTAACACAAAGAAAAAACCAGCTCTATAAATGGGTCCTAAGATAAATAGATGCAATAGCTAGAAATAATTGCATAGTATCCCCTGAAGAACTGTTAGTCAAGCATTTCAAATGTCTGTGTGTCTTGACATACATACTCCACTAAGCTGGAGGGATACATTCCTCAGGAATGAGCCCAGGAGAGGGAGGGAGAACCCATACCCTCCTTCCATCACAGGGAAAGCTTTTCCTTTCTCTTCCAATTCCCACCTCATATTTCCCCTGCTCGTTCTCCTTTACTTCTGCCACCACTCTTTCTGTTCCCAGATGATAATAAGGTTTATGATGCACTCCATAATGTCCTAAGACTTCCACCAAGCCCCGCTCTCATAATGATGTTGAATCTGGTCCCTCAATCTTGGTCTCACGTGGTTAAAAGCCTATGGGGTGGGCATCCAACCCACTGCCTTGCTGCACAGTGGACACCAGTGCACTTTGGCTCCCGATGCCCCTGCTGCTGCTGGCTGCATGCTCAAAAACACTTAGCGCTTGGCACTCCTTTCATAAAAGTTACCATCAAAACCGAATGAAAGCGGAAACAGAAAACTCTAAACTCTTCTCAACCACTGTGACTCCCTTGATTCACTTCTATTTATTTTATTTAGGATGTGAACACACGGGGCAGTGTTTATTTTTAGACTAGTACTAACTGCCTTTTTACTTATGAATTGTGTCTTCTCATCCCCGAAGAAGCTCTATAGAATGCAGCTAATTCAACCTATATAAACAATATTTTCTAACCAAAATAATGCTTAGCCTACTGTAACAATTGCCTAGTACCACAATAGAAAAAGAGGAATGTCACCCAAGTTCTTTCAGTGAATTATTTGCAGTACTTTAAAATAAGTAGTGTTTCCCAAAAATAATAAAGAGGAAGAAAAATGTGCTACCTACAAAAATTACCCATTTATTTGTTCACTCATGCATTTTCACTAGCACACGCTCATTTTTTCCAATAAATATTCATTGGCTTATCCAGCTATTGGAGGAATTTTTTGTTGTTGTTGTTGCTATAGCATGTTCTATATTCTCTAGTTTTTGTTAAAAATACATTTCTCCATAAGGGGCAGATGGTTCTGTTTTTTTGTACCCTATTTTTCCTCCCATTAAATTCACTTTCTTCCTTGAGAAGTAGGTGTGAAACTCTTTTGAACTAAGTTTTAAATATCATCTTGCTTTTTAATATCTATGACTTAGCTTGAAAGAGAAGAAGACTTTGAACTCTGTTTCCCATTCCACGATTCTTCTAAACAGAGTAAAATTTATACTACCAATTAGACTTACACAAAAACAATAATTACACTTTCAATTTTAATGTTCACGAGAGCAACATACAATTATGGGATTCACTGGCAGAATTCAGGAAAAGATTGACTTTTCACAGTATACTTTTAAAACTTGCATTTACCACGTATGGCTTTTCCAATCAATGAACTACTTCACAAAGAAGACAAAGAATTACAAAAGGTGCTTCGCATGACACTTATTAGCACCAGTTAGCCCAAGGGGGCAAGTTGGCAGGTGGGTCTCAAAGATAACATGGCAGACAGGAAGTAACTTGGTGATTTAAGGGAAACCTGTGACAGGAAACCATATAACTGAGACCAAGGCCAGTGCTTTGTCCACTATCTCCTTACATGACTTGTAGTCTTCTTTGTTATAAATCCCCTGACTTTCATCAAAAGTGTCAAATATATTAAAAATCTCAACTACAAACTGACCCAACTCCAGAAGGGTTAGCATCTTTGAGCTACGGGCAGGAAATGGCCGATCTGAAGATTCAAACATAAAGCCCAAATTTGAAATACCTTTGAAATGGAAAAATTACAACTTAAAAATAATTCAAATGATAATTTTAAATCAATTTGAGGTTCTGCAAACAATATTTTGTAAATAAAAGTGTCAATTACTACTTTTAAAATAATCCTGTTATTTTTAAATGTTACGTCTCAATCCAATGAAAATATTTTAGAAATAAATGTTGGTTCTAGAATGAACCTAAATCAAACTTTCCTCTGAGTTGAGATGTCGTTTTAAAAGGCTCTGTTTCCATGTAGCCATATTAATATAGCATAATAAGTACTGCTTTGTTATATGAGTTCATAAAATATTTGTTTACAAATATGTCAGCGTAGTTCCAAAGTTGTAATTAAATAATAGAAAGTATGAGCTTGATCTCTCAAAGCCAGACTTTGAAAATACAATGTGAATTACTTATTATCTTAAAGTGATTTTAAACAAAATTTGGTGCAAGAGCTGGGTCGACAGTGTCACCCCCAACGGAGGTAACTGGGACACAGGAGCTTTCCAACACAGGCTTCAGGGATCACGGAAGCAGCTTTTGAAAACTTTGCTATTTTTGTGTTTTTTAATTGGACATGCTCTGTTTTTTCCTCCTGGGCAACCTTCACTTTTTGATGTAGATGATAACGATGGCTTCAAATAGCCTTGGCAAACTTCAAAAGCAAAATGTCAGGACCAAACAGTCATACAAGGTCTAACAGAAAAACTGGCATTGGGATTATTCCAGGGGGAAAATGTGTGGTTATATTGTATCTAGTCAGTGGTGGTAATCAGGTTTATTCTGTAAAATAAGAGCTCTTGGGTTAAACCCTATAAACTCCTCTCCAGGAAAGATGGGGCAATATGGGACAAAAATCAAAAGGAAGGAAAACAGTGAGTGTTTCTAAAAATAATGAATCTGGCTTATTTGTGCAAAAGACATGAATATTTAAATACAAAGAAGTGAATGTTGACATAGATATTGGTAGAAACTTTTGACTAAATGCAGAACTGATTTGGGCAGATACAATGGAGACTGGTTTTTTTGGGTTTTCCAAATGGGCACTACTACACATACCACTGTCCAAGGACACTGCTTCAGCCCTGCTTGTTTTAGGATTAGCTCCTCCCCCCATTCATCCACAGGCTTTTATGGTTCTGCACCCCATCCTACCACAGGAATTTGGCATCTGGCATCTGACTACGTGGTTAGGAAAAGCTGCTGCTCTAAGTCTATGATTCTCATCAGCCCTACCTCATAAAACAAGGGCTAAATAACCACTTCTGTTGAAAACAAAAAGAATGGCAAAAAATAATAATAACAGTTTATTGACTAGTGTATCTCAGGACTTGTCCCAGTGGTTTAAGTTTATTAATTTATTTAATCCTCAAAACAATCCTATGGCTAGGTTATTATACCCACTATAAAGATTAGAATCTGGAGCTTGGAGAGTTCAAATCACTTATCTAAGGCAATACAACCAATAAATGGTAAAGTGTGGGCTTGAGCTCAAACTATTTGGCTCCAGAGATGGTGTTCTTAACCAAAAAGCTAAACCATTACATTTATATTTCTACTTAGAAATGTTCTGAAAGTTTGTTTCCACAAATTATCTCTAAGGTATTCTAAATGTTTACACACACACACACACACACACACACACACACACACACACCAGTTCAATCAGCTTTCCATCTAAACAAAACAGAATTTTAAAATATTTTTTTGCCTTGTTTCACGTGACATTTTTTTAATTGCAAGATCCTTTTGAAAGTTCATACATCAAAAGCCAATTGCCACCTAGGATATCAATAGTGGTGGCCGTTACCCAACACCACTTACTTTATAACATTTTCTCATTTAGCAGCAACACTTTTATTTCTGATGACAAAATACTCCTCAGGGAGGGATCCCACTGATTTTTATTTGTACCACTGCATCTTATGTTTTTGAAAGAGGAAAATAAAACATATTAAACTGTCAAGAATGTATCTGGGATAAGGTTTGGGAAGAGAAAAGCTGACCCTCAAGGTATCTAAGTTATTTCCCATGTAGAAGATTCTATGATGGTTATTTAATACATACTGCTTCAATAATAATCCCAAATTACTACCTAATTAAAACTCATGTGGTGAGTTGCCAAAATAACTAAAAGCAGGAATTAGGAACTTAGAAATGGGGGGGGGAAGCACTCTCAGTGTAAGTGAGAGGAAATAATGTTCTCATGCCCAAAGGGGATGCTGACCCCAGACAGAACTCAGGCATACATCCCAATGAAAGCAAAGGAAAGGAGAATTTCGGAGTTAATATCATGCAATTCTTGGGCTAGAATGCCTCATTTACAGTAAAAACAAAGCTTGCCTGTGTGTGTCTTTCCATGTGTGTGCATGTGTGTGTGTACAGTGAGAAGCAGGACCGACAGGCCCATATACAGGCACATTTGAAAATAATAAAAACCCAGATGGACTCTACTTTCTACAAAATAAGGTCCATGTGTTATCAATCATTTTTCTTTTTTCAAACTTAATCTTTTGTTTACCTTCACATTACCGTGTGTTTTTAATAGTGATTTTTTTTAAAAAAAATGTGCAATAACTTAGCACTTGATGTAAGAGTTTGTTCTTGAGATATTCTGGAAAGCTCTATAGTCTTAATCTTATAGAACTACGTCTACAACATATGGTCTTCTTCAAATTAGGAAGACGCAAGTGTTCGCGAAAACATTTGGTTTGATTTTCACTCTCATTTGAAGTTTTCTAAACAACCTTTCATCAGGTGCCAGTGCCCAGCATCCAGGGTTTGGATACAAGGTGCTAATGTGTCGCGCTTAAATACCTGCCATGCCAGATCAGTGGAAGGTCTGCTAGGACCACCTGAAATCACATTTCCTGCAACCACTGAACTAAGCTACGCCTCCCCCCTTCAATGTACAAGGCACCCTGACTCACTAATCAGGATGATGAGAGCTGAGGGTCAGTGTTGCAGCCCAAAAGGATCATGAATTTTTCCTTTGTGGGTCCAGTTGTATCAACACAAATCGTTTGCTTGAACACAAAGCATGATTTCCTTTGTTCTTTTTAGTATGCCTTCTGTTCATAATACAGACTTTGTTTGAAAGGTGCTTTTACCTTATTTCTGGGAATAAACATCAAACGAGTAGCAAAATATATAGTAAAAAACAAACTTCAAAGTTATACCAACCATTCCCCACAGATATTTCAGCTTTTAGACTTAGGCTTGACTCTC
Source organism: Glis glis (assembly GCA_004027185.1). Classification (NCBI taxonomy): domain Eukaryota; kingdom Metazoa; phylum Chordata; class Mammalia; order Rodentia; family Gliridae; genus Glis; species Glis glis. The sequence continues at coordinate 13,840 of PVJS01005642.1, read as the reverse complement.
TATATCTTCCATAAATGTTCTTTACTATGTTCATGTATCACAAATTATAATTTTATGAATTGCAAATTTAAAACAATATCTTGATAACTTCTTTATAAATATATATACATATTAATTATTTACAAATACATTTTTCCTCCAGTCTCTAGCACCAAAATTGAGTTTCTAGTACCAGAAATATTTTTTACTGTATAAAAAAATGAATGTGCATAAATTCCTATTGCTTCTTTAAATATGTCATCTGCTTACAGAATTTTAGAAACCATTTAGAATAGTTCATTCCTACATTCATTAACAGGTCACATTGATAGTTTTAGTTCTGCCAGGTCTCTAAAACCAGCCATTACAAAGATTACGTATACTTGGTTCCATGGCACTCTCCCCATCCCCTATAATCTGCCCTAAACTGTTCCTCTGTCCCAAGGGGAGCCCCAGAGCATCCCAGGCTTCCTGCACTGCGGCCCTGCTTTCCAATCTTTCTGTTGGCATGAGATCCTTAAGCAAGTTCTTCAGTTCCATCCCTGAAACTTACATTCTTTTATAAATTGCCAAAAAGGCATCAAGTGTCGACTATTTCCTAGATACTATGCTAAGGTTGCAAATAAATACATAAACCTCCCTGGCCGCAAAGAGTTCAGAATCTAGTGAGACCAAACACTTGAGCAACAAGAATTTGATTGAATAAATATACTCGAGCTCTAGTATCTATTGTGACTAGGTTAAAGGCTAACCCCTGACACTCAGCTCCATGGTGGTAACTCTCTTTTCAGGACTTGAGCCTCAACTGCTGGTATGATTTCTGCTTCAAAAGAGAATGAGACTATGATGACTCCCAGCACCTGTAGATGCCAATACCAGTCACTGACATCTGCAAAGACTAAGGGAAGCTCACCCACCTCCCAGTGACAGAGCCACCTCAGCACTGGTCTCTGAGGTCTTTCCTCCCTTCTGTACTGACTGGCATGCCTGTGACATCAAGCAACTTTGACAGGAAGGCACATAGGTTCTTGGGGAATGAAAGATTAGCTAATCACCTAGCTAATCACTGAGATACTATCCATCTCTAAACTCTACAGTTTTCCCTAACCATGCATTTCAATTTTGGAAACATAGTGTGTTTTAAAAAGAGATATTTAAGCCGGGCGTGGTGGCAGGCACCTGTAATCCCAGTATTTGGGAGGCTGAGACAGGAGAATCGCAGGTGTAGGTTTGCGGCCAGCCTCAGCAACTTAGCTTGGCCCTCGGCATCTTAATGAGACCCTGTTTCAAAATAAAAAATAAAAAGGGTTAAGGATGTAACTCAGAGGTACAATGCCCCTGAGATCAATCCCCAGTACCACAAAAAAGAGAGTGATTTATATTTCTATCACGTATTAATAAAGGCCAACATTACTAGGGCTATTTGATTGCATTTATACCATTTAATGTCCTTGAAAATGTGATGCAATACTTCTTTATTTAGTTTAATTATTAGCTTGATATATGAAGAACCCCAGAGGGATTGTCTAACTTGCCTGAAATCACACAGCTTGGGGCGATGGAGTTGGAGTTCCGGCCTGGAAGCCTTGCAGAAGGTCTGCCCTCCACCACTATGCTCTGCTTACTTCTCCCTTCTGCAGGCAATGACGATCTAATTTATTCACCATGAAGTGTCTGCCCGATGAGAAGGACCGTGGTAGTCCTGAAGGAGTGTGAGTCCTGCTTGGTAATTCCGGCTGTCCGTGGAAAGTGCGTATGCCTGTGCATGTTCTACTTTTATTCGGTTTTCCAGTCAGAGAGACTTGGGTCTGAGTTCTGACTCGATCACTTTTTTTTAGCTGGGTGACCTTGGGAAAATTACAGAGTCATGTCCACAATTTGTTGGCTATTTTCTATATGCTAGTCCCTGTGCTTAGTACCCACTGTCTCATTAAATTAAATCTTCATAAGAATACTCTGACAAGGAGATAATGTGATTCATGTTTCAGAGAAGGTGGGGCAGTAGCTGAGAGAGGAAAATACATAAACTTCCCAAGGTCAAATAGCAAGTGAGAGAGCAGCCCGGAACTGAGTTGTGAGGCGGTTTGGGCAGAAGTCCCTTGATGATGATGCTAAGAAGGGGGTTGGGGTGAATTTAGGAACTAGCACTCATGCCCAAGGATGAAGATGGATTCCAGAGACACACTGCCCTGGGTTTAAATCCACATGTCCAGTTGTGAGACCACAGGCAGGCTCGTCAACTGTTCTTGGACTCAGTTTCCTCAACTGTTATGGTGAGACAATAATACTATCACAGGTGTTTTGTGAAGAATAAGATAATGATTGTAATGGACTGTGAGTAGCAGTACTCATAAACTACTGTAACAACTAAAGAGATCACTTTAAGACTGATTAATTCTGATTCAGTAAGTGTGTGTGTGTGTGTGTGTGTGTGTGTGTGTGTTGCTGAACCCAGGGGCAGTCTACCTCTGAGCCCAGCCATATTTCATTGTTTATTGTTTACTGATGAGGCTGGTCACAAACCCATGATCTTCCTGTCTCAGCCTCCCAAGTACTGGGATTACAAGTGTGTACCACCACACCTGGCTCAATAAGCTTTTATTTCTACATACAAATAAATAATAAGTAGGAATGGCTTGGTTTTGAAAAGGAAAACTCCCTCTGTCCGTTCTGGTCTTATCCCTGTATCTGGCTTTTCTTTTAGTTGCTCTGACCAAGCAAAGATCTGTTCTTCTATTTCTTTCCTACTTGGATATGCCTAAGGAGGCTGAGAAACTTTTATTTATTACGACAAAAGAAAGAAATATGAAAAAGGTCTACATTTGACATTTCTCAATATCCACTGGAAATACTCTGCACATAGTCCACCGGTGCAGATAGCTCTCCTGCTCTCCAAGAAGGGACCAGAACAGAGGTGAGAGGAGACCATGAGGATTGAGAAGCACAAACAAGTCTTTGGCTCTCCACGTGACAGCAGTTCTCTTGGGAATATGTCAGTGGCTGGGGTTAAAACCTTATTTTGAGAATTAGCGCTCACTTCTAAGATTTACAGTGAATACATACTTCACATTCTTTCTGAAAGAAGTATTAGAAGTTTAGTACCCCAAAACTACTGTAGTTACATTTCAAATTAAACTTCCTAAAAAGAGAATTTAGGGTTTACATTCTCCTATGAGCACGAGTTCTCATCCCAAAGGACTAGAAGAGTTCTGGAGCCACGCAAAAGGGAAAAGACATGTACGTCATTATCACTATGAACTACATTATGATGTGAGACTATAATGCACCATAAAAAGTATTAAAAAACAAATTAAAAAAAAGGCACTGGAGGCGAACTGGAGAATAACACAAACTCCAAGCTTGAGACCAAGATGCAGGTTATTAAAAATGGTAAAAAAGCTACATTTTTATACATTGTAAGCTCATTATAAATGTTAAGAACAAAAGCATTAAAATTTCACTCTTCTGTTTTTACATATGAAACCAATTACCCATTGTAATGCCCTATAAAGACTTCAAAACATTCCATTTAGTTATCCGTTGAGGTCTAGAGGGAATACAGCTTGGATATTTTCAAGTGTAAATAAAGAACTTTGTTGAATATCTTTTCGTTTTAAAAATAAGCATCTTATGGCTTGTGTGTGCTCATTAGCCAGCCCAAACCTTGGGGAAAGTATTTTGGATACAGGCTTGGTGCGGCCTCTTGCCTGGACAGAGGGAAGATGGGATAGGCAGAAGGAGCTGACCTCTAGTGCCTCTGTTAGTTCGGCTGTGGCCACCCAGCACTGGTTACTTGTCTGGGATTACTGGCTACGCAAAAGCAGGTAGTCCAGTTCCTGGCATCTGGGCTACTATTCAGTGCTTTAGCACCTGGGTTTTTCTCAGCTGCCATAATATCCAAGAAACATTCTGGTTTTCCCAGCTATATTGGGGACCTTAGCCAGTATTATGGGAGTAAGAGTCTACTAGAAAATTGATGGCTTTGGGGTTAATGCAGGTACCAGTTTGCTAAGGGCCACCCAACATGGAATTATGTAGGTTGATGAGATCCCTTCAGTGTAGCCAGGTCTCAACTTGAATGCATGAAGAATTACAAATCTCCAAACTTTCACTGTTTTTTTTTTTTTTGTGGTATTAGGGATTGAATCCAGGGGCATTCTACCTCTGAACTACACACCAGCCCTATTGTTTTTGTTTGTTTGTTTTTGGGTTTTGTTGTTATTGTTGTTGTTGAAAACAGGGTCTCCCTAAGTTAGTGAGGGCCTTGCTAAGTTTCTGAGGCTGGCCTCAAGCCTGTGATCTTCCTGTCTCAGCCTCCCAGGTACCGGGATTACATGCATACACCACCATGCCCAGCAAACTTCCACTATTTTAACATAAGAAAAGTAAGTACAGTATTTTCATATATTCTAACATTTTACTTAGAAAACAAAGACAATGCTGAACTTGGAGGGGGAAAAAAATCAGTCATTACCATTATAACACAAAAAAGGTCCAAGTATATAACACAAGAGCTTATGATTCAGTTCAATTCTTACATATGAATGTTGTCTCTTTTTTTGGTATGTATAGGTAAAATTTTGGGTAAAATACTGGCGGTAAACACTGGGGCCCTGAAACCTCATGTCATATTCTGAACAGTGTGAAATAAACCTATTAGGAGATTTAGGATATCAGAGTATCTGCTCTTTTGCTCATCTTAAAAAACAGACATAACTTTGAAATTATGTTAAATGGAATACCAGTACAAATAGCTTACTATTAAAAAAGCATCGAATAAATACTATCAAATATAGCTATTTATCATTTCATATAGTTACTGGTAAACATTTTTCTGTTTCATTTTTAAAAATTAATAAGTTGCCTTTTGTGTATTAAAATTAAAGGGTTTCAATGTAGCATTAAGCTAAGAGCCCTGGTTTCAGCTATAAGGAATCAACTAAGGGATTAAGTTCTTATTGAAAAGAAAACAAAGAGGTTTAAAAAAAAAACCATGATAGAGGGGGCCAACAAGGAAAAGGTATTTTCATATCATTTCACAGATTAATATCTATGAATAGTGGCAGGGTAAAGAGTAAAACGTTATAAATAAATAAGAGCCGGCACAAAGCAATAATGCCAATGAGGTGGTATGTGCTATTCCTGCTAAGTTGCTCTGATCTCTTCCCACCCTTCATACAATCACACGCTCCCTGACATAGATCATTCATCTGGAGGTTTATAGGGGGTAATTTTTCCCCCAAAGTAGGAGTGGGTAGAATAATACCTTAATAAAACTGAAAATAAACCCTAAAAGGAAAAGAGATCGCTACATTCAGAATGCTAGGCAGTAATTTTGACAAAGGACAACAACGTATCCTGGCTGCTCTTTTAATTCCTTTTGAGTTAATTATGGATTTTGGAATTGGCATTTGAAGAATCTGAGGATATATCCATGTAATGTTTTAGGTTTTAAGTATTAATGGAGAGGCCACTGAAATATAGGCATTTGGTAAAGTAAATAATTTCTATTTTATTCTTGATTTTTTTAAATCCCAACAAGAATTTTCTTACTACATACAAGTGAGATTAGCCAATCACAAAAAAGAAGGGACATATGCTTTCATTAATATGCGCAACCTAGGGAGTAGTGGGGACACAAAAGGGACTCCAATGACAACAGAGAACCCTCAGTGGTGCAAGGGAAGGGGTACAAGGGAAAGGAAAGGGCAAGAAAGAAGTGAATCTATGGAATTACTATCATAAACAATCTGTACGTATGAGATTATACCAACATCATTCTCAGTACTACATGTGGGGAGGAGGCGGGGGTGAGGGACACCAAGAGCTGTGTGCATGTATGTTAACACCAAACTGATACTCATTGTGATATGAGACTACAATGCACCAATAAAAACATATTAAAAAAGAGAAAAAAAAAGTGCTTCAGTAGATTTCAATTCAAAGAATGGAATACAATATTTTAAAAATCCGTTCAATGCCACATTTAGCATAAATAAAATAGAACAGAAATGCAAAGATCACAGAAAATTCCTGAAAGAAGTGCTTTTAATAAGTAGCTCCCCAATCTAGGACTCATATTTTGGCTCTGGGATAAAACACAGAGTTCCCCAAGGATACTCTTTTAACGACTAAAATCCTTTTACACCAAATCCACGGCCACAGGGTTTTAGCTTGGAGAAGAGCTTCCTAGAGAAATCAGAATCTTACCTTTACTTATCGCCTGGAGAGGTTTCTTGATACTTTGCCAGCTCCTGAGGTCTATGTCAACAGCCATTCTCTTCCTCCCCGGGTCTTAGGGTTGGAGAAATCAATCCCAAGGCCTGCAGCTACACTGAGGGCGGAAGCTAGGAAAGTTCCAGGGTTCTGACAGCAGGACCACGGAGCCACAGCCAAAGCTTGGGAAGCCTGAACAACCAAAAGCAGGTGTGGAGGACAACATGGTACCAGCAGGGGCTCAACTGTGCTGCAGTTGCGGGAGCTTCCACACCCTGGTAAGGGCTCAGAGGCAGCCATCCCCAACCAAGGACTTGTCCAGGGACAGAGCTGAGGAAGTGGAGACATGACCACACAGCACAAGTCCCCGGGAGAAGGGGAAAGACTAGCAGAGCTTGGGTAGCGCTTGAAAAGAACCACCAAAGTTCACCCGCCAGAACACAAGAAGCAACGGAGAAACGCAACGAAATACGTGGAGAGGCCATTCGCGCGTCCCTTAAGAGAGCCAAAAACAAGGATGGGGGGGGGGGTATGGAGAGCTAGCTCTAGAAAGAAAAGTAAGGAACACATATTATAGCATGCCTGCTGTACTGAGGTTAAAAATCTAAAAGTACCTAAGATCACAAAATCCTGATTTATGACCCTCCTATCTAGGAAATTTATAAATCCCAGGATGCTGATCCACAAGTCAACAGAGATTAAAAGGCAAAGTTGTCTGGAAAATGGAGAAAATGGAGAGACATAGGGTTAAACTCAACTTTCATTTTTATTTTATTTTTTGTAATATTTGGGGTTGAACCCAGGGGCAATCTACCTCCAAGCTACACCCCCAACCAAACTGTTTCTGTTTTTATTTTTGAAACAGGGTCTTCCTAAGTTCCTATGGCTGGCCTCGAACCTACTATCCTCCTTTCTCAGCCTCCCAAGTATGGAGATTATAGTTGTGTGCCACCGGGCCCGGCCTCAGCTGGTTTTTAAATTGAAAGATAATTGTTTTTAAAAGTACAATACATATTTTACCAAATACGTCACTTCCTGGTATGTTCAGGTGAGGGTGACAGAAGAAATTTAATGAGATAAGAGAAGGAGAATATGAAGAAAAACAGGCAGGTAGACAAGAAGTTCACCAAGATAAAAAGAGCAAGGGATGGAAGAAAGAGAGGGGGAAAGAAAAAAGGAAGAAGACAGGCAGATGGGGATCATGTCGTGTTTTTTTAATTTTTTCTTGTGGTACTGGGGATTGAACCCTGAGGCATTCTACCTCTGAACTATACCCCACCCCTTTTTTAAATTTTTCGTTTTGAAACAAAGTCTTGCTAGGTTGGCTGAGAGTCTCACTAAGTTGCTGTGGCTGGCCTGAAAACTGAAATCCTCCTGTCTTAGCCTCCCAAGTACTAGGATTATAGGCACACACCAACAGGCCCAGTTGAGGGTTATGTAGTTTGGTTTTTTTGGGTTTTGTTTTGTTTTTTTCAGTACTGGGGCTGGAACCCAGGGGCCTTCTACCTCTGAGCTACACCCCCAGACCTATTTTATTTCTTATTTGGAAACAGGGTCTCACTAAGTTACTGAGAGCCTCACTAAGTTGCTGAGGCTGGCTTCGAACCTGCAATCTTCCTGTCTCAGCTTCCCAAGGATTACAGGCATGCGTCACCACACCCAGCTAGGGTTATGTAGTTTTGATGCACTGTCAGATAAACTACTCCCTAAGATTGTCTGGAATTTGACTGTGCTGCCTAATGCTATGCTGCCCATGGGCATGCTGAGGGCTTGTCAACAGCCATTCACTGCGCTTCAGCCGCTCATCCTGACCCCACCGAACACCCAGACACTAGATAGGTACGAGAGACAGATTCTGAGACAATTTTGCCCTGATGAGCTGGATGAAATCAAGTCAGAAACTAAGTATAAACTCTGATGGGACTTTACTAATCCCTAATCTGTCTCAAGTGAAAATTATCAGGACCATTTAAGAACTCTTACTTTTTTAAGATGAGAAGATAATTCACCATGCACAGAATTTTATACTTATTTTAGAAATCAGTGAGAAGAAATTCTGTTGCCTTTAGAAGTTATATGTGTGTAATTCCTGAGCTCCAGTATTGACCTGTATTTTCTTCAAATCCAAGTTAACTGAAATAGTCATCATAATCTATTTTACTTGGTGTCAAATAGTTCAAATAAATAATTTTGTGATTATTTGAAATGACCCTTGTTTTGAGAAAAGCTGATTTCCTTCCATAACTTCCCAAATACATATTTAATGACCTATGAAATAAAATGGCTCTTTCTTGGGCCAAGTTCATTTATGTCTAGTAAGTCACTAAAGTCACTAAGGCTCAGACAGGTGTCACAAAATAACTTCTACACTACATACAGTAAGTACTGCCCATGTACATTTTAAATTTGAAGTACGTGGGATTTTTATAAAGGGGGAGGATGAGGAGTCTGAATTTTTCCTTTAAAATACCATTTCAATAGATTTAGATGTGGTTTTGAACTAACACATGAAATTTTAAAACCTCATAACTGTGATGGTTTGGGACAGGAAAAGAAGGGGTAGAAACAAAAATGGAAGCCGACTTCTTTTTTAATGTAGTAATTTGACTTTAAATTAGAAAAATCCACTGTAGTTTGTGTTTCTGTGCCTATGTTGTCAATCCCATTTATGAAAACCAGTTTTTTAGCAATCTTAACAACAAAATGCAAACAAGCCCCCAAGATGTGTAAATAAATCTTGGTGATCCGAAATGGTAGAGAGATCATTCATTCATCTATAAAACTCATTAAGACTATATGGCCTGACATTTACTGCAAACAAATAAATCAGTACTTTCTTAAAATAAAAAAAAAAATGTGAATGAAAGATCTTACATAACATCAAATTATCTAAGCCAAGTTTTCCTTAATTGTTAAGCTTTAAAAGGGGAGACTTTTTGGAAAAACGTGCTCGCGATTGTATCCTCAGCATCTAGTTTGCCTAGCAACATAGATTTTCAATAAAGACGTATTGGTGGGTGGTGCCTCATGTGAAGCAGGTGTCATTGAAAGCTGTGTGTGAGGAGGGGCCCGTGGTCAAACAAGTTTGGTAGAAGTTTGGTTTAACTTGAACCCAGTCTCTTCTGGCCTGACTCACCAGAGCCTCCTTCATTATTCACTGTATCTTCCCAAACTTATTTGTTACAGTTTTTATAGAATGTCTATTAATCATAGAATAACTATTCTAGGAAAATCCTGTCTACACCTTCATGCAAAAACTTGAAATCCCTATTTCTCTCAATCTTTTAATGAAAGACACAGATTAAGTGAATAATTGGTCCATCTTTGCATCTGATATAAGTCATGAATAAAATTATATACATATATAAAATTATATATATATATCATGAGTAAATTTTACACGTATATGTGTATGTGTGTCTGTACCTGTATATAATCACATGTTGAGTTTTTGAAAAAATTGGGTCTACTCTGAGAATATAGAATTTTAGAGTAAGACCCTTGGGATAGCTCATTCAAACTACTCATTTTACTAATAAAAGAACATGCTCAAGAAAACTTCCTTGTATTGGTACATGAATACCTTAACAGTAAAAGTTCTTTATTACTAAGATCAAAAGTACATCCTGTACAACTATCTGACTGATAAGTATATATCATACTAATTTGCATACATAATTATCTTGAATTGAAAACAGTATTTCTGGCAAGACTATAAAAGAATTTAATTTAAAATTTTATAATCTACTAATGTGAAAAAGGCACTCATTTAGAAACGAAGGAGAAACTATCGCTCTGATATACTAGAAAGTCATTTTTTTATTCACTCTGTGTCAAGTAAAAAATAAGCGTAGAGATTAAATATTAACTAAGAAATTGTATGGAAAACTATACTCCATCCACTAAAGTATCTATCAAACTTCAGGACTAGTTATCTTCAAGTAGTGAAGCTGGGACTAAACGTGAACTTTATTTATGAAACACATACAGGACTACGGATCTGGTCACTAATGCAAAAAAGAAACACACAACAAAACCTATGATTCCTCAAAAACAAAGCTCCTGATGTTCAGAGGAGCAGGGGCCATTTCCGTGGATGCCATGTTGGTCTTGAGGAGAGGGCACCTACCCAGTAGACACCTTAGCAAACTGGCTCCCATTTGCCTTATACACTCACCAGCATCCATTAGCCAACTCCATGCTCTGTCTTCAATAGATAACACACGGCTTCTTCTTGCCATGGTGCCATGAAAAGGATCCCGAAGGTCCCCCTTAAACAACACTTCCTGAGCGCCTGCTGCAGCCCCAAGAGTGAAGGAGATGCCAGGTCAGCCGCTTTTCCATCCAGCAATATTAGCAGCAGCAGCAGCGGCAGAAGCTGGGGCAGACCACTTGGACCCACCTCCTTGCAGGATGCTAGCCAAAGCATTCTTGTTTACTCCACACCTACACAGTCTCCCATATGTTTGCACCTTTCCCACAGTGTCAAAACAGGTGTTTTCCTGTGATCAGACTTAAAATCTGCTCCCAAGCAAGGTGATGTGTATACTGTTACTATGGAATTCGAAGTTTCTAATTCTATGGAAAAAACACGCTCTTAAAACTTGACTTCATTATAAGGAAGCCTTAATGAATCCTTTTAAAATTTCTCTTCCCCCTCCCCACTCACAATAAGCAAATGGATTGCCCTAACATTCCTTGTTAATGAAAGGAGGGATGTTACCATATAAAATGATTGCTACCATGCCATTCTGGCCATTTCTTTTATAATATTCTATCTGCCTTCTTGGCCCAGAATCCCTTTCCTTGCAAACGCTAATGTTTTCATAATCTTTACAACACTCAGAACAGATGGGGGAATATCAGTCTCATGATCTTTATTTTACAGAACAAGCAATGGATTCTTTGCTTCCACATTTCATTTCCGTTTCGATGGTATTGATCAGTTGTTTTCCTTGTCAGTGGCATTCAACTTCACAAGTAGCTAGAATGTGGCTGGACAACAGAGCTAAGCGTGTATCAACATTAATAAAGCATTTGCCTTACTTAAACTGATTTACCCAGAGCTCAAACCCTACAGATATAAAATGCACCTAGAGGTTGTTTTTGTTTTTTATATAATTTAAATAGCTCAAGAAAGGATGTGTGAAAAATGAGTATTATTTTCCTAATCATTTATTTAGTAGAGAATTAAGACATCATGGCATGTGTTCTCTGCATAGTAGACAGTAACAATCTTTATTAGCAAAACTGAAAACCCTATATACACAGAATCTGAGTGTGATGTTTCTGATAAGTCCCTCATGGTCCTCTCGTCACCATGACAGCATTTAGTAAGAACAAAAGCAAACTCCTCTCCAGAGGTCATTAGGTTCCGGGACTGCTATGTACTTTACATCTAACCTTCGCAACACCACCAACGATTCATTAGACATTCCTGCAATCCCATTTTGGAATTGAGGAAACTGAGGCTCCGTTAGGTTATGTAACTCCTTTAAGGTCACAGTGATATGAACCTGGGTGGTAGAGTTCCACAGCTAGAGTCTCACTCATCTCATTAAAACCGCAGCATTAACTTGGGCTTCCATCCATTTGTTCATTGCAAGTTTAATTTTGACAAGACAGGCATTACAAAATGTTTACATAAAATTCAGATCTAAGAATAGCTGATAAACTCATGGTACCTACTGGGTGTCCTGAAATTCTGCAAGTCCTTTACGTGTATTATCTTATTTTGGATTCGCAACTCCCCTGCAAGGTCGATATAATCCCATTTGATAGGGTATCGCTGACGAATCTGAGCACAGCGTGTTACGCAGGTTGCCAAAGGTCATACAACTAACAAAGAGCAAAGGTGAAATTTGGAGGCAGGGACCGCAGCAGCTCTTGCTGTTGTGGCTTTATGCTTGCCCTCTGCTACCTCATGAAAGCTGAGGAAATGTTAGAGCACTTCAGAAAAACGGAGTAAGAAATGTCATGTCTGCCAGAACCCTAGTGGGAGGAGGATCTGATATCACCTTCTCCTTTTCAAAAAACATAACATATATATGTAAACACGCTTATATTGTATGCATTTCTCAATAATGCTTATGGACTTGAGGAGCTAACAAACGTTTTGTGTGGCTCTCACATTTTAGAACGTCAAGGACAAATCCAGCGTTCACGTTGTTTTCAAGGGTGCCACAGCTTCAGAGGCGTTAACAGGACAGTGACATTATTATTATCACGGTGCCTGTCACTCTGTTTGGGGGGATTACCATTGCTGCCAGAAATACTTATATTTCATTTCCATCTTGGCAAATAAATTTAATTATGTGTAGGGCTTAGATAATAATTCTGAGTTCAGAGAGAACTTCACAAATCCAAGGGTCATCCCATGAGCTATGGTCAGAAACCAGCCTCAAACCAGAGCGCTTCCTTGAATATTTAGCAGTTGGAATGGCCTTCCCTGAATTACCTCCTGAGGACACAAAGTCATCACACAGTTCCAATCAGGCAGTGAGGTCCCTAAATGTAAGACTGAGAAGCCAATGAGGAATATGGTAATGAACCCATTTTTTTTTAATTTGGCACCAAACATAACTTTGGACTAATTTTGGCTGTCTTCAGCATTTTTAGATCAAACCTAATACACATCAGCACAAAAAATCCATGAAAACTTCAGAGAGAATATAAACTTATGGTGAAGGTACTTTCTCTGTTACAGAGAAGGTACTTTCTGTCTCTGTTTATCTTGCTAAATGCTTCTTCAGCGTTTAGCAAGAAGAACTATGTGGCAGAGCTTGAAGTAACATGTCCTTAAGAGATTGTTTATTTTCAATTATTTTTAAAATCAAAAGTTCCCATAGAAGGAAGATGACAATCCTGGACCCAATTTCTAGACAACTACCTTCTTTGCAGAATTCCCTGGGTAGCAGAGTCACATATTGTACCACATAAGCTTGGTTTACTCTTTGGCTGACAACAGATTTAAATCTGTCTCAAGTCTCCAATCTTCACACTGAATTTACACAGAAATTATTCAAAAATTCTAAAAAGCACATCTTGACATCTTTGGGTGAAAAAAAAAAAAAACGAAGTAACCCTACAGGCTTTTACATAAGCTGGATCATCACAAGCAATGTTTATGACCTTGGCATTGCTAAGTGATAAGACTATGAAGAATCATGACTCATTGATACAGTCATGCAAATATATGTAGATAGATATAAATATAGATAGAGTGATACACACAGATATACATGGATAGAGATTGTGGCTTCACTTATCCACTGCATTTGTAGTTATTTCTTGCTAACGTTAATGATAATGCAATTGTCAACAATCAAGTATAAATGACTGACCAATTTTAAAGCTTTTAAAATGATATCAGTAAAAATTGTATTTGCAGATAAGTAAAATAGCAGATTCTTTTTCATCAGGTCCTACTGGGTCTACTGCTTCTTATTTAATTCCTTGAATGCAACTTTATTTAGAAATAGACAAATTGGCCAGGCATGGTGGCGCACGCTTGTAATCCTAGTACTTTGGGAGGTGGAGACCGGAGGATCCGGGTTCGCAGCCAGCCTCAGAGCTCTCTCTCTCTCTCTCTCTCTCCCTGTCTCTCTCTCCCTGTCTCTCTCTCTCTGTCTCTCTCTCTCTCTCT
>PVJS01005641.1:0-63273 GCA_004027185.1 Glis glis | reverse complement strand
CCCTTCCCTCTCCCTTCCCCTCCCCTCCCCTCCTCTCTCCTCTCCTCTCCTCTCCTCTCCTCTCTGTTGTACTGGGATTGAACCCAGGGGTATTCTATCTCTGAGCAGCACCCCCAGCACCCCCAGTCTTTCTTCCCTCCTCTTTTTTTTTTTTGTAAACAGGGTCTCACTAAGTTGCTTAGGGTCTAAGTTGCTGAGGCAAGCCTAGAACCTGTGATCCTCCTGTCTCAGCCTCCCTGTAATACTGTGATTACAAGCATGTGCCTGAAGGACAACTGTTTTTTCAAAGAATACAACTTTTATTCAATTTTTATTTGCTTAAGAATGAACAAATAAATTCTACAGAAAAATGTAATAGAAAAAATAGCCTAGGAGTTAAAAAAAGTCTAGCCCTAACACTTGATTTATTTTTATTAACACATATTAATTATACATATTAATGGATTTCAGTGTGATTTTATATGTATATAGCATGCACTGATTGAATCCAATCACCCTTTTTCATCCTCTCTCCTACATTCTCTTCCCAATCTCTAGTAATCACCATTCGACTTTCAGTTTGTCTTGTTTTAGTTCCCACATATGAGGCAGAACATTTGGTCCTTGTCCTTCTGTCTCATTTCAGTTAATATAATGAAGCTTTGATGTAAAGGGTAGGACTCCATTCTCCTTTATAGCTGGCTAATCCTCCATTGTGTATGTCTACCACGATTTCCTTATGTATTCATCTGTTGGTGACCCCTAGATGGACTCCATGTCTTAGCTATCGTGAATAGTGTCATTATAAACGTAGGTGTGCAGGAGCATTTCTTTTGGATATATACCCAAGAGTAGTACAGTTGGATCATATGGTAGTTTTAGTCTTTGTTTTTTGAGGAACCCCCATACAATTCTCCATAACAGTTGTACTAATTTATATTCCCACCCACAATGAAGAAGCATTCCTTTTTTTCACATTCTTTCCAGAATTTATTGTTTTTTTTTTAATAAGAGTTCCTTTTCATATTATCACTACCACTTATTTATTTATTTAGCTAATAGTGATTCTTCCTGGAGTAAGAGGATATCTCATGGTGGTTTTAGTTTGCATTTCCCTGATAGGCCTAATTCTTGACTAAATCACCTGGTCTATATATTTAAATTATGTCTAAAATACTACTTGTATTAAAATCTGGAAAAATGTTATTTTATATTAGAAATTTTATCATCTAATTTTCATTTCTCCACTTTTTGTATAATGATGTAGTTAGTATTAAGACTGCAAGCTAATATCTAAATAAACATACTACTGTTGGTTATAGGTAAGGTGACTTTAAATGGCCTGATGTATATAATGGATATATTGCTATATATATACTGTGTATTATGAAATATATAGTTCAATTTTATGAACTCAAGTAGTTTAGTAGTTCAGAATATATTAGGATTAACTTCTTGAAGGGGCAGTATCATATATCTAGTGGTATTTATGACTTCAATAATAAAGATTAATGACATTTAATAGGCTGCTTTCTTTGGTCATGCTGTGATGAGATCTATCACTACAAAACTTTTTGAGTATAAATTTATATTTTATAACTAAAAAAATAAGAGAGCAACAGAAATGAGCTATATAGAGCAATTATATATAAATTTTGAATTCAATTAGAATCAACACTCAGTCGATGATATTTGAAAAACCAGCAAGGCAAGCAAAATGATACATTAATAATAAAAATTTTATGAATATGATAAAATAATAAAAATCTGATTATCTGATCAAAACCTGATCTTTAAGTAGAAATAACAAGAGTCACATTGTTATCATCAGTACCCTACAATTACTTAAAATCAAATCTACAAGATTATGTTTGGTCTACATATTAGGTTTAAAAGAAAATTGCTTTCTCTTAGTCCCTAAGTAAATTGGTCTATACTGGAAGGCAGTGCTTCCCTTTGTTCATCCCTAGTAAAGTGGCTTGTACGGGAAGGCATATAGGCTTTATATAGGACCAGAGACTTGGCTGGACTCTTCCCCTGACCTCTCCAAACCCTATTGGAGACTAAATTGTTTCTTCCAAGTTGGCTGACTTTCAGGTCTTTGTAAGTCACAGGCTCCCCCCCAGTGAATATGAAGTTTCTTCATTTATTTTGGAAGACTTACTTTACACAAGTCTTGCTCTTGATTACCCCACAAAGTTTCCACTGAAAATGCAGTGTGCACCCCATATTCATGTATATTGAGTTAAAGTCTTAAGCTTCCATGAGCACCATAGAATGCATGAATACCCTTACTGCCCAGGGTCCATGTTTTCAATATCAACACTGCCCAGTGAGTTTTGAGTCATCATCTTTCAATGTTTTATGAAACAATGATTGAGGAATGCATAATCCAGTGTGGCCACTGATATATACTTGCTGGAGGTGTGTTATTTTTGTTGCAAAGACATTGAAGAAGACCTTAAGAACCAGCCTTCTAAGGGGCATGAAGATGTGTAATGGAAGGATGTTGTTCAGTGTACTCATTTCAGTGATGTTTGTTGGAGTACTCATCTAATAAGTTGCTTTCTAGTGTTGAAATCTGAAAATAATTGTCTTGTCCATTGGAAACATTGTTTTGGGTTTTTGCAAAGCCACTGTTAATTATGTATCTGATTGAAATTTTCCTTTTTATTTGACAATTGGAAATCAGAATACAAATTGTAGATTCTTCCAATAGCAAATATAAAAGACCTCATAATATGCATATTTTCATATTCTCTTATTTCTTCCAATAGCAAATATAAAACACCTCATAATATGCATATTTTCATATTCTCTTATTTGAATATGCTCAACTTTTTTACTTTTCTAGCTTTTTTTTTTTTTGCAGTACTGGGGATTGAACCCAGGGGCATTCTACCTCTGAGCTACACCCCCAGCCCTATTTTTATTCTTTATTTTGAAACAGGGTCTCACTAAGTTGCGGAGGGCCTCACTAAGTAGTTGAGGCTGGCGGTGAACCTGTGATCCTCCTGTCTCAGACTCCCAAGTACTGAGATTACAAGCGTGTACCACCATGCCCGACTCTCAGCAATTTTTTTTTTAAACAGTCCTTAGGATTGAACCCAGGGTCTTGTACATGCTAGGCAGCTGTTCTACTATTGGCCTACATCTCTAATCTTCTCATTGACTTTTAATAATGTATTTTATCATACATTATTTTGTGTATTTAAGCTATCATTTATTTTAGGAACAAGGCGTAATATAAATTAATGGATTAATAATTTTATAAAATCATTTTGATGCTTTATATTTCTCACTTGCTTATACCTTCCTTGTGGGAATTTGCACAAAGCTCAACTTATTTCTGCCACAAATCCTAACACCACCACAGGAATGCATATATTATCCATTGGTCCATATAGTGTAGAAAACAAGATCAGAAGCAAGCACATATACCCCAACTACTTGTCATAAAACCACAAAGATTTTTACTAAAGTTTTTTTTTTATTGAAACCCAAACAAAAGAAATATTTTTAGAGAAGAACGCCACCAGAAACCTAAGTTAAGATTTCACAAAATACAAGTGTGTTGTCCACATTTTCAGTGACTAATTTCAAAATTTGTTAGTGCACAGCCAGGAGTTGTGGCACATACCTATAATCCCCAGTATTTAGAGACTCAGACAGGAGGATCACAGGTCTGAAGCCAGCCTCAGAAACTTAGTGAGGCTCTCAACAACTTAGACCCTGTCTTCAAATAAAAATAAAATAGGACTGTGCGTGTAGCTCAGAGGTAGAATGTGCTTAAGTTCAATCCTCAGCACTACCACCCCCAAAAAGAAACTTAGTGCACAAAGGTTTCACATCGTGTGCAGAATGAGTTGAATCATAAAGACAAGTTAACCTTAAAATATATAAAATTATTAATGCATAAACAAAAATGCAAACATACTAAATGTATATATAATATATATATATATATATATATATATATATATATATCATACTGATTAAAATGTACTAATAAGCTGGGCGTGGTGGCACATGCTAGTAATCCCAGTACTTGGGAGGCTGAGACAGGAGGATCGCAGGTTCACGGCCAGCCTCAGCTACTTAGTGAGGCCCTCCACTACTTAGCGAGACCCTGTTTCAAAATAAAGAATAAAAATAGGGCTGGGGGTGTAGCTTGGAGGTAGAATGCCCCTGGGTTCCATCCGCAGTACTGCAAAAAAAAAAATGTACTAACATAAACTTCTCCAAAAGAATTTTGGTAATTTTCTCAAACTGAAGGCTACACAACACACATAAAAATACATTTCCTGATATTGTCAACATCACTCTAGCTATATGAATTTGACCTTCACCTGGGATGTGCTGATTTTCAATCATCTAGGCTATAAAATAACCACCCTGGGTGGTTCCTGCATATTGGTCTTTGAGTTGTCCGGTTACCACCATTAACCTTCTCTACAGTGATTAAGACTGTCTAGGTACAAGTAACAGAAAGCCATTGGGGATATTTGAACACAAAAAGGAAGAGAAAGACAAATATGTTTCTAGGTCTCAGAAAGAAAATGGAACCAGGAAATACAATGCTAACAAGACCAGCTGGACTAAGATGGAGACCTCATTTCTTGTTTGGTTAAAGAAAGGTCCCAGTGTCAGAGGTGAGGTCACCATATCTGGGGGTAGGGGAGAGTCTTGTCTCCATGATAACCACATGGAGGATAAAAAATAAAGGCAGTCATTTTTAATCAGAATGCCTGATTATAAAAGTGGGTTAGTTAAAAATAGGGTCATTGCTGAGGTAAATGTTTAGAAATTATATTGAAGAAAATCAAACCTGTAAAAACATACACAATTGTCATCAGATATACATAAATATTAATATGGGTAAATTTAAAAGTATCCAGACCTGGTGACACAGGCCTGTAATCTTAGTACTAGGGAGGCTGATACAGGAGGATCACAGGTTTGAGGCCAGCCTCAAAAATTTAGTGAGGCCCTCAACAACTTAGCAAGACCCTGTTTCAAATAAAAAGAAAATAATAAAAAGGGCTGGGGGTATAGCTCAAAGGTAAAATGTCCCTGGATTCAATCCCCAGTACCAAAACAACAACAACAAAATTGTGACTAACACTGTAAAACTGACATTAATCCATAGTGTATATGTTTTAAAACACATTTTATCAAAATATACATATCCATTCAAGATTTAAATAAAAATATCCATTTAAGATTTAAAAATGTGACATTTTTATACTTGTGAAACATGTTTATACTGTTAACATATGTCCATCACCCCTAAAAGCTTCCTTTTACATATATCAAACTTCCTTCAAAACCTGGCCCCGGGCCAGGCACAATGGCATACACCTGTAAACCCAGTATTTACGAGGCTGAGACAGGAGGATCACAGGTTTGAGGCCATCTTTAGGAACTTAGCAAAACCCTCAACAACATAGGCAAGACCCTGTTTCAGAACAAAAAAAAATAAAAATAAAAAGAGCTGGGGGACCCTGCTCAGAGGTAGAATGCCCCTGGGTTCAATCTCTAGTACCATAGCAAACACACAAATAATAATTAAAAAGAAAAAAATACTGGCCCCAGGAAATTTGTTTTGTTTCATTCAAAATTATTTTGGCTTTTTTTCTAGAATTTTATAGAAACACACTCCTGTACTCTGCATTCTTTTCAACCTGGCATATGCACTCACTACAATTCTTTGAGATTCATCTTCATCCATGGTGATAATTGTATGGATGAATAGTTTGTTCCTTTTAATGCTGACTAGTATCCATCGTGCAAATTATATAAGACTTTAATCATTCTCCTATTGTTGGACAACTTTTTCCCTAGTTTTGGGTTATAAATAATCCTTCCATGAACATTTTTGTAAAGTGTTTGTGTGATCACATATATTTTATTTCTTTTGTGTAAACACCCGATACATGTCTGTTTTTACATCAGTAGCATTGTCTTAATTACTGTCCTTTTATAATGAGTTAAAATGAAATGGCAAAAGCCATGTAAGCCACTTGGTTAAAGTTTTCCACTTTTTTTCCTCTTTTAGGAATTGTTTGACTAGTTTAAGTACTTTAGGAGGTTTACAAATATTCATTCTTCCAATTCATGATCATTGTATATCTCTCCTTTCATCTAGGATTTAAACATTTTTTGATAATATTTTCTCTTTATTTTATAGTTCTTTCACATCATTGGTTAAATCTCTGTACTTATTTCATGTTTTGGTATTTTAAAAATTTTCTTTTCAATATTTTATTACTAATACATTAAAATGTGACTAACTTTTTATACTTTATCATTTATGACCTATTTAAATTCACACATTATTTCTAATAGTTTCTTATGAGTTACTTGGGGTGGCCTTATAAATACCATCTTGTAACATACAAATTTTAAAATATTTCCTTTTTCTTCTCAAGTCATATCTTTTATTACATTTTCTTACCTTATTGCAATGGCTAGAACTTCTGCCATGTTTATTTTTTAATTCAAACCTAAGGTTCTGGTTCCCAGTCTAATTGGTTTGTTCTAGACTAAAGAAAAGAGAGTAGGATGGGTTTCCTAATTATAGTCCTTTGCTGCCTCTAATAAAAACTAGCTTGTTATGTGAAGAGAAATACTACTCATTCACTTGAATGGACAAATAACCATAACAATTATATGGTCAGTCTGTTAGGTAAGAGGACAGGCTGATGAAGTGAATGATTTTAACAGGTCAAATAGTATAGTCGTATTCCATTAGACTATAAGATGGTACGAGGCAGAAACTCATTTGCCCCGTTCACCATTGTATCTCTGTTGCTTAGAATAATGTCTGGCAAAATATGTAAATTTAATAATCATTTGTTGAATAAAGTGAATGATTTTCAATGACACCTTTGTGTCTTAGGACCATACACAAAAGGTGGGTCAAGATGTCTAACTAAAATATGCAATCATTCATTCAAAACAGTTTTTGCAATCAGGCATGTGTCACCATGCCTGTAATCTCAGTACTTGAGAGGCTGAGACAAGAGGATTGCAGGTTTGAGGATAGCCTCAGCAACACAGTGAGACTCTCAGCAACCTAGCAAGACCCCACTTCAAAATAAAAATATAAAAAAGGGCTGGGGTGTAGCTTGGAGGTAGAGCATCCCTGGGTTCAATCCCCAGTACCACAAGAAAAAAAGACTTTTGCAAACAAATATAAGGCTCTGGTATAAGTTAATTCTTGAACACTTCTATCACACATAGGCACTAAAAGTAATACAGTTTACATTATTTCTGTACATCATATTTCAAAGCTGAGACAATTCTTTAAGACATGGGATGGTGCAAATATCAAAAGAGTTTCTTAATCAATTACAAAAGGTTTTCAATGAAACAAAAGCTTAATTTATAAGACAAAGAAAACGAAGTCTAAAAGGTTAAACCATGTAGGCACAAATAGTCCCAAAGACACAGGTTCCAGGAGGGCATTAAAAAGGGAGCCACAGAGATATGAGAAACTAAAAAGAATGGAGATAAAAGTATTTCCCTGATGGAGGTAGAATACATAAATGTCCAAAATGAAGTGCAACAGGTCACATTTAGTCTGTTATTTTATTTTTGATATGTGAGTGTGTAACAATGCTTTGTTATATTCATACATAGTGTTTTTTAAGTTTTTAACTTTTATTGGTGCATCACAAATATATATTATACTGAGATTCATGCATTCACACATAGCAGTGCATTTCCCTCCAGATCCCATGCTGCCCCCATCCTCCCTCCCTGTACATGTTAGTAAGATTGGTGGCCATACCTTCACATCTGGACTAACATTATTTAACCTGTTCCCTTCCTCAAGCCCTATCTCTCCCCTTCCCACTTCCCTCCCTTAGTCCCCTGCCATATTCTGGTCTCTCCCCTTTATCTGAAGTCCCATTGATTCCTATTTTCTATTTAACTTCCACATATGAGAGAAAACATGACTGTTGACTTTCCAAGACTGGCTGATCTCACCTACCATAATATTCTTTAGTTCCATCCATTTTTCTGCAAATGACATAATTTTGTTCTTCTTCATGGCTGAGAAAAATTCCATTGTGTGTATATAACACATTTTTTTACCTATTCATCTGTTGATGGACACCTAGGTTGGTCCTATAATTTGGCTATTGTGACTTGGGCTGCATGGATATACATGTATCACTATAATATTCTAACTTTAATTCTTTTGGAAAGATACCAGGAAGTTGTATAGCTGGGTCATATGGTGGTTCCATTCCTAGATTTTTAGGAACCAACATACTGATCTATATAGTGGTTTTACTTATTTACAATCCCACCAACAATGTAAGGAGTTTCTATCGTCCTACATCCTCACCAACACTTATTATTGTTTGTATTCTTGATGATTGCCATTCTAACTGGAATTAGATAAAATCTCAGTGTAGTTTTGATTTGCATTTCCCCGATTGCTCATGATGTTGAACATTTCTTTCATCTATTATGGACATTTGTATTTTTTCATTTGAGAAGTAT
Source organism: Glis glis (assembly GCA_004027185.1). Lineage (NCBI taxonomy): Eukaryota > Metazoa > Chordata > Mammalia > Rodentia > Gliridae > Glis > Glis glis. The sequence goes on along the minus strand of PVJS01005641.1, from coordinate 54,777 downwards.
CTATTTACTTTAATTGCCCATTTTTTATTGAATTATTTGTTTTTTTAGTGTTTTATTTTTTTGTTTTTTTAATGTGTTCTAGATATTAGTCCCTTATCAGAGAAGTAGCTGGCAAAGATTTTCTCCCATTCTGTAGACTTTCTCTTCATATTCTTGATTGTTTTCTTTGATGCACAGAAGTTTTTAATTTGATTCCATCCCATGTATTGATTCTTGGTTTTATTTCCTGAGCTTTAGGGGTCTTTTTGAGGAAGTTCCTACTAGTGCCTTTATGTTAGAGTTGGTCCTCTATTTTCTTCTAATGATTTTAGTTTTGGTCTACTTTCTACGTCTTTGTTCCATCTTGAGTTGACTTTTGTGAAGAGTGAGAGATAGGGGTCTAATTTTATTCTTCTTTTTTTTTTTTTTTTGCGGTACCGGGGATTGAACGCAGGGGCATTCTACCTCCGCTCCACACCCCCGGCCCTATTTTTTTTTTATACTTTATTTTGAAACCGGGTCTCACGAAGTTGCGGAGGGCCTCACTAAGTAGAGAGAGAGAGAGAGAGAGAGAGAGAGAGAGAGAGAGAAAGAGAGAGAGAGAGAGAAAGCTGAGGCTGGCCGCGAACCCAGATCCTCCGGTCTCCGCCTCCCAAAGTACTGGGATTACAAGCGTGCGCCACCACGCCCGGCCTAATTTTATTCTTCTACATACAGAAATCCCGTTTTCTAAACACATTTTGTTGAAAAGGTTGTTTTTTCTCCAGCATATGTGTTTGGCACCTTTGTCAAAAATCAACTGGCCATAAGTGTGAGAATTTGTCTCTGTATCTTCTCTTTTATTCCATTGGTTTATGTGTCTGTTTTTATGCAAATACTGTGCTGTTTTTGTTACTATAGCTCTGTAGTATAATTTGAAATCAGGTATCATGATGCCTCCAGTATGGTTCTTATTGCTCAAAATTGCTTTGGCTATTCTGGGTCTTTTACTTTTCTGTATGAATTTTAGGACTTTCTTTTCTCTGAATCTGCAGATTGCTTTTAGCAGTATCGCCATTTTGACAATGCTTATTTTGCCTATCCAAGATCATGAGAGATCTTTCAATCTTCTGAGGTTTTCTTCAGTGTTCTGTAATTTTCATTGTAGAGGTCTTTTACCATCTTTGTTAGAGTTATTCCTATTTTTAAACTTCTTAAAGCTATTGTGAATGGAATTGTTTTCTGGATTTTTCAGTGGACTCAAGGTTGATATATAGAAGAGCTATTGATTTTTATAAGTTGATTTTGTTAACAGACTAATTTTCTAAATTTATCAGCTCCAAAAGTCTCCTGGATGAGTGTTTTGGGTCTTCTAGGTAGAGGGTAATGTCATTTACAAAGAGATAACTTCACTTCTTCTTTCCCTATTTGTATCTTTGTAATTTCCTTCTCTGGCATGATTGCACTGGCTAAAATTTCAAGTACTATTCATATATAGTATTTTCTAATAACTCAAGTTATTGTTTATGTAAATTTGTTATATTAATGCATTGTGGACCATTTCATTATGGGACTTTTTAGTCTATTCTACATAGTATTTGTTCACATTAAAATAACTTGATAAAATAAATTCTAACTATATTAATAGAGGTACTATATTTTATGACTTTCTTCAAAATGTTGACAATTATTTAAGCCTGGTCATGGGTAAGTGGGAATCCATTATACTTCTATAATGTTTGTGTATTTATAGAACCTTTCAAAATACTAAAAATGGCTCCTTACAAGTCCTCAATTTCTCATTTCTACAACTATTTAGGAAGTACTCACTACATGAAAAGCTCTATGAAGTTGGGATATAACAGTAAACAAAACAATGTCCTTACTTTCGTGAAACTTAAATGCTTCCAAGGGAAACAAATAATAAACATACATTAACATGAAATATTATATTATATATATGTATCCATATAGATGTGTGTATTAAAACAATCTATGAAGCAGGTAGGGGGATAGAGTGATACTGGACTCTATTTTTAATTAAGGAAATTCTCACCATAGTAGTATGACATTTGGCAGAGGCATGAATGAAGTGAAGATGAAAGTAATGCAAATAAAATAGCAGGATTATTCCCAGCAGAGGTAGCAGAGGCTAAGACCCAAATGTGGACTATGCTTGATTCATTTTAAAAAGGCAAGAAGACTAGCTCTGAGAGAGGAGAGGTAGAAAATGACAGCAGATCAATAGACAGGAGACATGTCATGCAGTCCCTTTTGAATTCTGGCAATGACTCTGAGAGTTATTTAAGTCTGAAAACATACTGAATATATTTAATCAGGTGAGTATAGTATTTCAAGATCTCTTTAAAAATAATATGCTTCATTTTTTCAAGCACTTTAGATTTATTAAAAAAGTGAGCAGAAAATACATGGTTCCCATATGGCCCTCACCCTACATCATCCCCACAGCTCTTTGTATTCTTAATATCTTGCACATCTAGGGTACATTTGATGAGTAAATATTGATACATAATTATTAAGCCCAAAGTTAACATTAAGGTTCACTTTTTATTTTACCCACCCTGTGTGTTTTGACAAATGTATGATATGTGTCTACTATCATGGTATCATACAGACTAGTTTCACTGCACTAAAAATCTGCAGTGTCCCACCTATTCATCTCCTCTCCAGACTCCTGGCAACTACTGATCATTTTACCATATTCCTAGTTTTGCATTTTCTAGGATAATATATAATCAGAATCATATAGTATATAGCTTTTTAACATTTTATAAATTTAACAATATACAATTAATATTTTTCCATGTCTTTTTATTGCTTTACGGCTCACTTTTTTTTAATCACTGACTAATATCCCATGGTACAGGTATACCACAGTTGGTTATCAATTAATCTCCTGTAGTGCATCCTGACTACATTCAAGCTTTGGCTACTATGAATAAAACTGTTATAACCATCTGTATATAGGTTTTTATATGTACATGAATTTTCTACTCATTGAATAAATACCAAAGAGTGCATTTGCAATCTAGATAAAATGTTATGTTTAGTTTTTTAAATATACCTTTATCGGTACAGGTAATTATATATATATTGTATTGCATGTCACTGTAATTATATATTATACTGAGATTCAGTGTGAGATACACATACATGAATCACATTAATCACTTGGTGTGATTTCCTCCAGATCCCATCTTACTGCCCCAACCCCTGTACATGTTAGTGAGATGGTTAGTGATCTTTTCACAGATGGACATAGCATTATTTGAACCGTTTCCTTCATCAAGCCTTCTTCCCCCCCTCCCTCTTCCTTCCTCACTCCACTTCCCCTATTCTTCTGGTCTCTCTCCTCATTTATCTCAAGTCCCTTTTGTTTTCTATTTTCTCTCTAGCTTCCACATATGAGAGAAAACACACAACCCTTGACTTTCTGAGACTGGCTGATCTCATAGCATAATATTCACTAGTTTCATCTATTTTCCTACAAATGACATACTTTTGTTCTTTATGGCTGAGTAAAATGCCAGTGTGTGCATACATCATGTCTTTATCTGTTTATCTGTAGATGGGCACTTAAGTTGGTTCCACAATATGGAGGTTCCTCAAAAGGCTAGGAATGAAACCACCATGTGACTCAGCTATACCACTCCTTGGTGTATTTTCAAAAGAATTAAAGTCGGAATCCTATGGCAATACATGTATATTCATGTTTATAGTAGCACAATTCACAATAGCCAAATTATATTTAGGTTTTTCAGAAACTGTCAAAGTATCTTTCATAGCAGCTATATTATTTTGTATTCCTACCTGCAGTGAATGAAGTTCCTGTTGCTCTGTTTCCTTATCAGCACTTGGTTTTATCAATGGATTTTAGGTATTCTGATAGGTGTATAGCAACCTCTCATTGACGTTTTATTTTACAATTTGATAATATGTGATGTTCAACATCTTTTCATATGTTTGGACATCCTTCTATCTTCTAGTGAGGGGTTCATATTTTTGGCCTATTTTTAAATTTGGCTGTTTGTTTTTTTGTTGTTGTTTCAAGAATTTTTTTGTTTTGTTTGTGTTTTATTTTGTATATTTTAGATACAAGTCTTTTATCCAATATTTGTTTTTCAAATCTCCAAGGCTCCTATTATGTGGCTTGTCTTTTCATTCTCTTAAAAGTATCTTTCATAGAGCAGAAATTTTTATGTATAATGACATCTAACTATCAGTTTTGCCTTTCACAGATTATGTTTTTGATAATCTAAGTCATTGCCAAACCCAAGGTCACCTGAGTTTTCTCTTATCTTCTAAAAGTTTTATAGTTTTGTATTCTAACATTAGGCCTATGACTGCATTCTGTTGTAATTTCTTGTGAAAGGTATAAGGTCTGTATTTAAATTCATTTTTCCAAAAAATTTTAGCAGCTCTGTAGCTGAGATGTGGAGAAATTATATATAATGGGAAGAACAGAGATAAAGAAAACATTTTTGGAGGTTTCAAAAGTCAGTAGTTAAGAGCAGCATGTGGTGGCGCATGCCTGTAATCCCAGTACTTGGGAGGCTGAGACAGGAGAATCCAAGGTTCGAGGACAGTCTCAGCAAGTAGGGAGACTTTCATCAACCTAATGAGACCCTGTTTCAAAATAAAAATAAAATAGGGCTGGGGTGTCGCTAGGAAGTAGAATGTCCCTGGGTTCAATTCTTAGTACTACACACACACACAAAAAGTCAGTAGATAGGAAGATGAAGACTTAAGTAGATAACAGTAGAATTTATAAGAGGTTGCTGAATTTAAGATATTTTAAATTTAGAGTCAATAAGTTTTTATGGGGAATATGTATGAGCTCTGGGTAATAAGAACAATCAATAAAACCAAGATTCTAGGCCTGAGAAATTGTGCAAATAGGCCATTTGTCAAAATGGAGAACATTGACAAATAATGTTATGTGTATGTGTGTGAATGTAATAGAAATAAAGATCAGTTTTGATATATCATAGTTGAAGTTTTTATTTAAGGATCCAGTTGGAAATATCAAATGCATGTTTAGCTATCTGAAGGTGAAACTTAGGAAAGAGGCTGAAAGAAAAATATAAACCTGGGAAATGTCAGTATAGGGGTGATTTTTAAGACCTTGAGAATAAGATGAAAATACCAAGACAGTGAATGCAGTTATAAAGAAAAGGAGATCCAGCTGGGCATGGTAGCACACACCTATAATCCCAGTACTTGGGAGGCTGAGACAGGAGGATCTCTGGTTAGAAGACAGCCTCCACAACACAGCAAGACTCCCAGCAACCTAGAGACCCTGTTTCAAAAAATAATAATAAGAGGGCTAGAGGTGTTGCTTGGAGATAGAATGTCCCTGAGTTCAATTCCCAGTACCACAAAAAAGATGAAGACAAAGAAGAGGAAGAAGAAAAGAAGAAGAGAGGAGGAGGAGGAGGAGGAGGAGGAGACCCCAGATGCCTGTGATGTACCACATGCCAACATTTAGTTTAGCTGGAGGTGGGAATCCAGCAAAAGAGACTACAAAGGAGCCAGTAGCACACTCAAGATGAATAAGGGGAGAGCCATGACTATGTTTCAAGAAAATGGTGCTGGGCTTGGTGGCCCACACTTGTAATCTTAGTACTTGAGAGACTGAGCCAGGAGGATTGCGGGTTTGCAGCCTACTTCAGCAACTTAGTGAGGCCCTACGCCCTGTTTCAAAATAAAAGAATAAAATAGAACTGGGCGGAGTGAGCTCAGAGGTAGAAACCTCCTGGGTTCCATCCCCAGTACCCCCCAACACACACATAAATACACAGAAATTGGTGAACAACTGTGTCAAACTCTGTTGAAGAATCAAAAAAAAAAAGCAAAACAAAAATAAAAAGAAAATGAAAAACAAACAAACATGAAAACAGCAATGTGTGCATGTATGATGCTGCTACCCTAATGTATAGCAAAATGTATAATTACAATGCACCAATAAATGAATATAAAAAAAAGAAAACAGAACTGAGCACCAGGTTTGGCAGGGTGGACGTGTTTGGTGCCTTTGATGACAGATGACGTCCCAATTGGAAGAGGTTCATGGCGGGATGGATGGCAGTCTACTGCTGCTTTCCAAGACCATTTTCAGGGAGTTGTAAATAACTGAGTTCAGGTATAGGAAATATTAGAGTTACTCATAGTTTTGTGAACAAGTAGGTTGGCTCTTATTATGGCTACTACATTGCCACAATGTAATTCACATATTAATACGTCATAAAATTATATAAAACATGCACTAATTCCACCGCTTTCTTGTTCTTCTCCCCCCTTATGTTACCCTTAAATTCATATTTTATTCCACTTGGGTCAAGGAACACATGAATTGTTGACAGGTGAACTTTATTAGATATGCTGTCACATAGCAAGATTCAACACTTTTTTGGTACTGGGGATTGAACCCAGGGTCGTTCTACTTTGAGCTATACCCCCCACCCTTTTTTTAATTTTTTGTTTTGAAACAGGGTCTCACTAGGTTGCTGAGAGTCTAAGTTGCTGAGACTGGCCTCAAACCTGTGATCCTCCTGTTTCAGCCTCCCAAGAACTGGGATTGCAACCATGCGCCACCACGCCTTGCTAAGAGTCAGCTCTTCCGATGGATTGTACAGACCATCAGCTCTTACATGCGCCTCTTACGAATCCCCCATCAGTATACTATTCCTAACCCTGAGTGGCACTTTTTATTTACATATATTTATATGTTGCTATAAAATACCTGGAAAGATTGAATGAGACATCTCTGGAACTTGAGACCCTAAATATTTTAATCCTGTCCTTAAGTAATTGTCTGCCTGCCACCTGGGACTTTCTCTGAAGGCAAATGCACACGGAAAACAAGCTACACAGAAAGATGTTATTACTTGTGACTGATTTAGCTCTACACACCCCAGAGCAATTTTAGGTTGAGCTCAGGGTTAGAAGTAGGCCTAGAGCCTAAAGCTAAAATAGATCAAGCAGAATTTTTTTTGTTTTGTTTTTCCCTCAATTCTCACTTGTATCCTGGCCTCTGTATCTTTCAACTCTGATTAGGAGGGAAAGAGAGTCTGAGATGATTACATCAGTGGGTAAACAGAAGGAAGCCAAAGGCAAAAGAGTTTTTGCCTCCTATTAGGCTTTTTGAAACTCTCAGGGTCTTAAAAAGAAGGTCCAGTTAGGCTTAAAAATTTACCAGTCCCAGGGAACACTTCATTCTTGGAGCTGGTGTGTGAGGGAAGAAGCTGTGCGCTTTCTCTATTCAGCACCACAGTGAAAGTTAGGAATTACTCAGGACTGCAGGCCAAAGCCTCGTTTCCCCAGTGCCTAGTACAGTGTTTGGTAATGGTAGGTTCCTTCAAAAAAAATTTTTTTGATGTATCAATTTAAACTGAGTGTATAATCAGCTTCTGTCCTTTCCTTTGTAGAAAATTATATACAAACTATAAGGACCCATAAAACACATTGTCAATTGAAAATATTACATTTTGACTCCTTTTCTACTCAAAGATTGCATTATTTAGTTTCTATTTTACAAGCTTATAAGTCTAATTATAGACAGATTTTTTTTTAAAGCTTTACAATTGTGTGTGTGTGTGTGTGTGTGTGTGTGTGTGTGTGGTACTGGGGATTAAACCCAGGGGTATTCTGCCTCTGAGATATACCTCCAGACCTATTTTTTTATTTTGAAACAGGGTTTCACTAAGTTGCTGAAGTTAGCCTTGAACCTGCAATCCTTCTGTCTCAGCCTCCCAAGTACTGGGATTAAAGGCATACATCACCATGCCCTGTTAAATTTTTGCTTTTTAAAGACCAGAAATATATTCAATTTTAGTATCAATGAGTCTCACCTTGAATAGGGTCTAACCAGCTACAATAATAAACCTTTTTGACAAACTTTCTAGTCTAATGCCTATAATTTTAGCATACTAAAGATAAATTGCTTTTTAAATTGATTATAATTTCAAATTAATTTATTTACAAATCAATTGTGATTTTTCTTTACTTGAAGATATCTATAATAATGTGTTGTGGGGTTGATTTTGGGAAATGACAGAGTATTATTCCAAGCATATACATTCTTATCAAGAATTTCTGTAAGTGCTTTCAAATGCTTTAATGCATGAATATTTCATTGGTATTGGAAAATTGCTTACATTATTCTTATCAAAGGCTGTGTTCAGCTGAAATTAGACCATCTAAAGATGATTTGAAATTAATCATGGATTTCTTAGGTGAAGAAATTCAAGATAATAGATTCTATTGTTAGGTGATATATGCTTTTTTAAGTAGTTGATAAATTTATTTGATGCTACATTCTAATTTTTAATCAATGTATCTTTTAAATGACATAAAATTAACTCATTTTAGGCAAATATAGGTATATTAAAATATTAATTCAATTTTATTTATACTACCAATAAATAATAGCAATAATTCAAATCTCAATGTTACTTTTTTTCTAACATTTCTTACCACTTTGTCAAATTTCAGGAAACATGTATATGTGTATGACCTGGCCACAGATGTTAGTCTGCACAGTGCCAAATACAGATATTTGTAAACAGATATTTTCAGTTTATATTTTGAAGTAAAATACTGTTTCTCAGATTGGAAATACAAACATAAATACCAAATATACACATTCTAGACAACGTTTAGTTTACACATTTGCAGGTTATTTGTAAACATTTGCATCTATATTGATAAATGATATGGACTTTAATTTTAACTTTTATGTCTTTGACTAGTTTGATCTTGAATTAAACACAGAATGAGTAAGGAAATATTTCATTTTTTCCCTATTAATTGGAAGAGTTTATACAATATTGGAAAAATCTGTTCCATTCCTTGTGGGAATATTTCTGACCAGTCATTTATTTTCCTGGTATACTAAATGTAGACTTTAGGTCTTTGTGTATCAGCAGTTATGACATACATTTGAATTTTTTATTAGTTATACATAGCTTCTTTCTTTGTAAATAATTGACAGGGAAAGGAAGTAATATTATTAAGTAAATGTATTTTTCATGTCTATACCATTTATTTCTACTCTGATCTTTATTATTTCTTTCCTTCTCCTAATTCTGGGTTTGGTTTTTCTTGTTTTTCTAGTTCTTTGAGATACCATGATAGGTTGTTTATTTGAGATCTTTCTGCTTTTTTGATGTAGGCATTGATTGATATGAGTATCTCTTTTTGTACTGCTTTCTCTGTATCCCATAGATTTTGGTATATTATGCTCTTATTTTCATTTCTTTCAAAATATTTCTTACTTTTCTTCTTAATTTCTTCCTTGATCCACTGGTTGGTCAATAGTAAGTTGTAAGCTGGGTGTGGTGGCCCATGCTTGTAATCCCAGTACTTTGGGAGGCGGAGACCGAAGGATCCGGGTTCGTGGCCAGCCTCGTGCTTGCTCTCTCTCTCTCTCTCTCTCTCTACCTAGTGAGGTCCTCCTCAACTTTGTAAGACCCGGTTTCAAAATAAAGTATAAAAAAATAGGGCTGGGGGTGTAGCGCGGAGGTAGAACGCCCCTGGGTTCAATCCCCGATACCGCAAAAAAAAAAAAAACAAAAGAGTAAGTTGTATAATTCCCTTATGTTTATATAGTTTATATAGTTTCCAAAGCTTTTCTTGGTATTTATTTCCAGTTTGATTGCAGTGTGGTCAAAAAGATACTCGATATGATTTCAATTTCCTTAAATACACTGAGACTTGTTTGTGGCCTATTATATAATCTGTCATGGAGAATGTTCCATATGCTGATGAGAAGGATGTATATTCTGAAGCTGTTGAAGGCTCTGTTAGGTTCATTTGATCAAGGGTATAATTTCACTTTGCTGTTTGTTGATTTTCAGGCAAGATGATTTGTCTTTTGCTGAAATTGGAATATTAAAGTTCCAATTTTTATTGTGTTGAAGTCTACTTCTCCCTTAGATCTATTAATATTTACTGTATATATTTGAGTGTTATGACTTTGGGTGCACATGTAGGTGGAATTGTTATTTCATCTTGCTGAATTGACTCCTGAGTCACCATTTAATGACTTTCCTTGTCTCCTTTGACTGCTTTTGATTCAAAGTCTGTTTTCTTTGATGTAAGTATGACTACTTCCTTCTTTGGGTTTCCAGTTGCATGGGGGTTTATTCCACTGCTTCGTTTTCAGTCTGTGGTCATTCTTAGAGGTGAAGTGAGTTTTCTGGAAGCAATGCAGAGTTGGGTCCTCTTGTTTTATCCATTCAGTAACTTCATGTCGTTTGAATGGAGAGAATTTAATCAATTGACATTTAAGGTAACTACAAAGAGATAATGTCTTAGTATAATCCTTTGTAATGTGTTTTGTAGTTTATTATAATTTTTATTGTAGTTTTTTTCTTACTTTCTTTTTTGGGGGGGTGGGGTACTGGGGTTTGAACCCAGGAGGAGTATTCTACTTCCAAGCTACACCCCAGCACATTTTATTTTGAAACAGTGTCTCATTAAGTTGCTGAGGCTGGCATCAAACCTGTGATCCTGCCTCACCCTGTGGAGTCCTGAGATTGCAGGTATGTGCTGCTGCGTGTGGCTCGGTTCTTTTTCTCACTCTGTTATGGTTTTCCTTTGTGATTAAGTGATGCACTCTCGTCATGTGTGTTTGTTCCTTGCTTATTATTTTTGGTTTGTCTGCTATAGATGTTTGCTTTATTGATGCCATTAGGCTTACAGAAAATATCTTTTGATTATAGAAAAATGTTTTGAAATGGAAGCAATTTAATATAATCATAAAGATAAAAAACAGAGAAAATATACTGATTTAAAAACTCTACATTTGCAACTCATTCATCCATGCATTTTAAATTTTTGATGTCCAACTTTACATCTTTCTATATTGCCTGCTAACATATAACTATTTTTAATTATTTTGATTTCTATTCTTTATATAGAAGGTAAAAATGGCTTATATAATGTGTTTTCAATATTAATTCCTTCTTCATCTGTATGGTTACTCTTACCAGTGATTTTCTTATGTTCTGATGCCCTCTTCTTACTTATCAACAGCTCTTTCAGTTTGAACAATTCATTTTAGCATTTCTTGTAAGACATGTCTTATGGAGATATAGTCTCTCCATTTTTATTTATCTCTCCTTTTTTTTTAAGGATAGCTTTGCTGGGTACAGTATTTTCATTGAAAGGTTTGTTTTCACTACTGTGGAAATTGCATTCTTTTCTGTCTGCAAGATTTCTCCTCCTTGTCCTCCTCATCCTCCTCATCCTCTTCCTCCTTCTCCTTCAGATTGAACCCAAGTGTGCTCTACCTCTGAGCTACTCTCCCAGCCCTTTTTTTATATTTTATTTGCTGAGGGTCTCACTAAGTTGCTGAGGCAGGCCTCAAACCTGCAGTTCCTCCTTGGCCTCCCAAATACTGGGATTACAGGAATGTGCCACCATGCAGGGCAAGATTTCTTCTGTGAAGCAAATTGGGACACTCTTATGTGTGTGCTAATTTTTTTTTATCTTGAAGTCTTGGAATCTTCTCTTTACATTTCATCTTTCAGAGGTTGATTATGATGTTTTGGGGTAGACTTGGTTGAGTTAAATCTGGCTTGTGTCCTTTGACCTTCCTGTACTTAGATATATATATAAACTTCTCTAAATTGGGGAAGTTTCCTGTTATGCTTTCTTTGAATAAGCTGTCCACATCTTTGGCATTCTCAAGTTCCTTCTTAAACCCTAATAGCCCAAATATTTGCTATCCTAAAGTTCTTGTAGGTTTTCCTCATTTTATTTTCAGTTTTTATCTCTCTTCTCTAACTATATTTTTATTTTTAAATTTTATTTATTTAGTTATTTTGTGGTGCTGGGATTGAACCCGGGGACATTCTACCTCTGAGCTACCCACCCTACCCCCCAGTCCTTTTTTGTGAAACAGGGTCTTGCTAGGTTATTAAGAGTCTCACTAAATTACTGAGGCTGGTCTCAAACCTTTGATCCTCCTGTCTCAGCCTCCCATGTACTGGGATTACAGGCGTGTGCCACCACACCAGGCATCCAACTGTATTTTTAGAGATCCTGCCTTTGAACTCACAGGTTTTCTATTCTGTATAATCTATTCTGGTATTGGTGCCACTTATCACACTTTTACTTTCACTTAGTGTGTTTTCACATTGTTTTTTATCTGATTTTAAAAATTAGTTCCAGCTCTGTGTTAAACCTCTCTATTAGAGTGTCCACTGTGTTAAACAAACATTTAAAATTTTCCATTTGAGGGTTCACTCATACTGGTGATTCTCTGGTCAGTTTTGTTTTTTTGGGGCATCTTATTTTTACCATTTGTGAGGCCATGATTTTCTGAATGCTATTGATGTTTCATGTATGTGCCATTATCTGGGCTTTAAAAGATTAGGTATTTAATCTTTGTGATCTGGCTTCTTTTTTGTATCTGTCTTTCCAGAAACTAAGCAGACTGCTTATTTTCTCTTAGCCTCTATTCAGTTCCACTATCTTAGTATTGGATGGTGCCCAGGTCAAGATTTGCAAGCAGTCTGCTACTGGTGCCTTGTCATTGTTTCAGCACCAGAGGGTGATCCAAGCCCAGATTTGTCCCAAACCTACAGTTGGTGTATTGCATAGAATGAATCAGGAGAACCTATCAGGGCTAGTCCATCCCCCCAAACCCCTCTGGTGGCTGGAGATTGCCTAGATGCCTTGTACATAGTCACCATGGTCACCAGCCTATGGTTAGCACTTTGAGATACTGCCTGGCTCTCATCAGAATCGTAGTGGAGGGACTAGCCCCATGCTCCACCTGCCAAGACCAGCATAGCACTGAAATAATATCAAGGTCCACACTGCTGCAGGCTGCCTACTGCTGAGGTGTATCATGGCCCGAGCCTACTACACCGAGCCTCAGGTGATGCCGGCTGGAATAGAAATCCAATATCTGTGGAGAGACAACCACTAGAGGATCTTAGTTGCTAACTTGTTCTTCCTCCAATAACATAAATTTCTCTTCCAGTAATTCACAGCCAAGTTTTACAAAATCTCCAGGTGTTACTCAGGTGTGTTTCCAGGCACACACCATGGTTCTGTTGTCACACATGGGAAGCTTGGCATCTGACGCTAGTCTGTTGGTACCTTGCAAGGATATAAGGTTTTTAATGTGTTTCTAATTTTATTGTGATTTCTAGTCTGATTCGAGGATTTGTTAAAAAGTGTGTGGTTTTATTTTCCAAACTTGGTGACTTCTAGCTATCTCGCTGTTATCAATTTAGGCTTTACTCCATTTTGACCCTGAGAACATACTATATGTGACTATATGTGATTCCAACTATTTGAAATGTGCATACTTCCGTTATGTCTCATGTATAGTTACAGATTGTGTTGTAACAAATTGCCCCAGTTGAATAGACTTTATTGAATGATAGAATATTGGAGGATTTTTTTCTCTACCAAATTATTCAGACACAATCTGCAGTTTTAACAGTATCTCCTTCTCATCCCCTTGTATGGCTCATAACTTCAGAATAAACAAAGTGCAAAAGATGCATTATTAGTTACTTGCATAGTGGTGGACTTTCAAACAGATAATTTATTTATGATTACACAGTCAAAACTATGGAAATGGTACCATTTACTGGTAACAAGCACTGCTTGTTTCTATATATACCTCCAAAAGGATGTGAAAGTAGTGAATATTTGTCAGCAGGTATCACTGTAGGTTTTGAATTTCATAGAATAATTTCTCTTGATGTCATTTGATATGTTAGATGCATAGATCTTTTAACATTATCAAATAGGTTGATCTTGTAGTGCATGTCTCATTCTGAAATGTTGAATTATTGACTAGGGGAAAGTATAAACAGGCTCTAGGTGTTTAAGGAACAGAAAATGACTAAAAGGAGCCATTGATTTTGGAATCAGCAATTTAATGTCAAATTTTAGTACTTAATATATGGACATAAAAAGTTATTTGTTAATTGATATTAAAGCCAGATCATTAATCCTATTTTACTTTTCATCTGTAACAGAAAGAAAAAGAAGTCAATGCATATTCAAACCACTTAGCCCTACCTTTAGGACATGTAAAGTGATATAAAATATATAGCTTTTGATGCAATCCAATGATGCAATACAACTACTCCCTGTTAAACACATCTAGCTTGACGTTATCTGAGTAAATGCTTTTCATCATTTCCCCTACTACTGCTGTAGTTCAAGCCTGAAGCATCTGTCTTATGCTCTCCTGAAACAGTCTTATAACTGGCCTCTCACTTCTAGTTGATCACTCCTACAATCCACCCACCACATTACACCAGAAAAATCTTTTAAAAACTCCAATCCAATCATTGTACTCTCTTGATAAGTGCTATTTAGTAGTATCCTAGTGCCAAAAGAATATACTTGAAAGTCCTTTTCATGGCACTCAAAATAAACTTTGCAATTTAACCATTCTTTCCTCTGTAGGCATCTGTCCTTACGTATTTTCCCTCCACCCTAAAATTGACCCATGCTAAACTACAGGTATCTCCTACATGTGATATACTGCTTCCTATTTCTATGCCTTTGCTAGAATTCTTTCTAATCCTGCTGAGCCTCTCTCCCCTCCCTACCAGGTAAGCATATAGTGATAGTTCAATATTTAGCTCAAGCACCACATCTGTGAAGCCTTTTTTAATCCATCCACATTCCTGGGTGAAAATAACTGCTTACTGCTTTGTGGCCCCATTGTACTGGGTACACATTTCCACCCACCTAATAGTGAAATATATTATATTTATCTATGTGCTTGTCTGTTAACCTGCTCTGTGCAAGTGACCTTTTCAGAACAGAAATTACATATTATCTCTCTTGACTGCCTAACTCTTAACAGTCGTTGCTCAATTATTATTTCTTCATGTTATAAATTAAACAGAAAAACAAATTCAGATTAAAATCATGTAAGTAGCAGACCTGTAACCTTCAGTAGCAGGGGTGAGATTCAGATGTGGCTGCCCTTTGATCCCAACGTCACGGTCTTTAGAAATGCTCACATTTAGCTGGGCATGGCGGTACACACCTATAATTCCAGTACTTGGGAGGCTGAGACAGAAGGATCACAAGTTTGAAACCAGCCTCAACAACTTAGGGAGATCCTGTTTCAAAATAAAAAATAGAGCTGGGGGTGGAGCTTGGAGGTAGAATGCCTCTGGGTTCAATGCTCAATACCACCAAAAAAAAAAAAAAGCTCACATTTACGTTTAGAACCTCAGAATACTAAGTTATGAAGGAGGAAAAATAAAATGTGTGTTGAGGAAACATAACAGGGATTTTTACTTTCCTTTCTTCTTTTTCCTCCCTCATTATTATAGTACTTGGGATCATATCCAAGTATGTGTTTCTAGTCTAGGCTCCAAGGACTTAGTTAAGAATATCAATAGTGTTCCTTATTTTTATTTCCAAATTTCCCATTTTTTCAACATTTGGGCAAATTTTATAACATCCTACTCCATCATATTTTGAATGAATATATTTAGCATGCTTTCATATATGTTGTATCTGTTACATTATTTGCAGAAAAAGAGTTTTTAGGGATATTTTCATTTTCCTCCTAATTTTGCCTCATCATTGGTGATTTTGTTTCTTTTCTTTTTGTGTGTGTGTGTATGGTACTGGGGATCCAAACTCAGTTGCATTCTACTTCCAAGCTATAACTCCAGCCCTCCTGTTTTTTAAATATTTTTGTTTTGAAACAGGGTCTCCCTATGTTGCTGAGAGTCCCACTAAGTTTCTGAGACCTGTCTCAAACCTATAATCCTTCTGTCTCAGCCCCCCAAGTACTGTAATTACAGGCGTTTGCCACCACACCCAGCTAGTGGTTTCTTTATTGGTTGCAAGACTATACACTGAATAATTTTGGAAAGAGAATGACTGAAGACATGATGCATACACTTTACAAAATGATTTCCATCTAAGTTTTTGTTTCCAAACTCCCAAGACTTGGGCTCTAATACAATATTATCTGCCTACTGGCCCTGCATACCTCCTACTAGAAATACATAGAAAGTTACTCCTATCCCTCATCTTCTATTTGTACTTTATCTCTTTGATAAATTGTTTCTAAGACAGCTTCACCAATTACTCCAGTACTCTTGTCATCTGACTTGGTTTCTTCTCCCAACAAGAGGTAGAGTCTCTTCTTCTCCCATTAAATCCAGACCAGTCTTGTGACGAGGTTTGATCAACATAACCTAGCAGAAGGGTTCTGGGCTATGTTGTAAGAGGTCATGTAGTTTGAGGGGTATGTCATGAGAGGTCTTGTAATTTCTGATTTTGGTCTCCTGAAACCCTGTGCTGAGATCAACACATAAAAAATTGATCCAATCTTCCCAAGGAAGAGAATTTAAGATATCCTGGTAGCCAGTACCATCTGCCAGTCATGTATTTGAAGCCCCTGGGAACTTCTAGGCCAGAAGCACTCCTAGCTGTGTGCAGTGCATGAGTGAACAAATGTAAAACAAAGAGAAAAACCAATTAGCCAAATACACGATCATAATAAATAATAAGTTGGTGTTTTGAGCCACTAAGTTTTGAGATTCCTTGTTATTGGACAATTGAGAGCTGAACCAGTTACCTTAGTGTCAATGCATAAGGTAAATCAATGGTTCTACACATAACAGATCAATGGGAAAAGATGGTGAAAAATGTTGTTAAAGATGATTTTTAAATTTAAACTTCTTCTCCTTGCTTTTCTATTCTGCCTTCAGGCAACCAAGACTTTTGTCTTTCCTTCCCCCTATTCTTATAGAAGGAATAACTATTTTATATGTTAGTGAAAGATATTTTCTAGCCTTAGGAAGAAAAATATGTTAAAAGGGTCTATAGATGAAGAGTAAGATGGACGTGGCTTCTCTAAGACCCACTCCCAGGATGTAGAACGTGCCTTACCTCTGTATGACCCCTCAGCTTCCTTCTTTCTGGTTCTA
Source organism: Glis glis (assembly GCA_004027185.1). Lineage (NCBI taxonomy): Eukaryota > Metazoa > Chordata > Mammalia > Rodentia > Gliridae > Glis > Glis glis. The sequence continues at coordinate 37,858 of PVJS01005641.1, read as the reverse complement.
ACTTAAGATGCCTTCATGCCAGAAATCCTAGTCCTGCTAACCAAATTATTTATGAGCCAGATGCTACTGCTGTTCAACTAATTCCTCTGTTCTTTCTTTCTATTATTCATTCTCTCTCTCTAGAAATATGGAGGTCATGAATTTCTGGCTAGCTATGGTGCTGTGCCTCATGGCATAAGTCCTAGGCTCCTCAAAGAAGTCAGGGCTAATGCCCAGTAGGTAGCAGCAGGAATCAAGCCCAGTCAATAGAGGCAGGTGGAGGAGAGGGAAAGAGAGTAGCAGTGTTGATTTTTCACATACATTGCCACAACAATAGATCTAACAGCTTCACAGTTGAAAATATTGAGACTGAAAGTAGCTTTCCTGGATGTTACAATTAGAAATTCTTAATTTTGTATATCTGAACAAGTGTCCTTCCTTTTTTAAAGATTTATTTCATAGACTTTTATTGATGCATTGTAATTATGCATCATAATGAGGTTTAGCATGACAGGAACATATGTGCACACAGTGCTTGATGTGTTTCCCTCCCCACTTATCTCCTTTCCCATACATGTTACTGAGATCAGTGTTGATAATTCTGTATATGTACATAGTATTATTTGAACTGTTTCCTTCATCAAGTCTCCCCCCTCCCCGACTCCCTCTCCTAGACTCCATGAATCCACTACAGTTTCTCCTCCTTTACTTGAAGTCCCTTTTGTTTCCCAATTTCTCTCTAGGTTCCACATATGAGAGAAAAACGTATGACCCTTCAGTTTCTGAGACAGACTAATTTCACTTAGCAGCATATTTTCTAGTTTCATCCATTTTCCTGCAAATGACATAATTTTGTTCTTCTTTATGGATGAGTAGAATTCCATTGTGTGTTCTAAGTGTTCTAAGGGATTGCAGGAACTTTGAGCTGGACAACAATAGCTCAAGGTCCAAAAGGATGCGTGACAGAGGAATTCCAGCTCCAGAAGAGTTACAGCAGCACCTTCATCCTTCGATGAGTATTTGTTTTAGAGTGGATGCAGTTACAGTGGGTGCTATTTTATCTCCCTCATTACCTCTTCAGAACTAAAAAAAATTGATTTGCTCAGCTATCAACAGTGTTGGCTATAGTTGACTTAAAGATGAAGCCCACTGTGGGCATTGCCCTGGCCCCAAGAAGAAGTGTCACCCAGAGTCACACGGGCAGCCTCTATCTAATGAATGATCAGCGCCGAAGGACAAAGGCTCAGGGCCTTGCCTCCCTCCTGTACCACTCTCAGAGCTCATCCCAATTCAAGAGTTCCCACCACATTGTCTTTCAGTTTTTCCCTCTGCCTAGTCATATTGGTGCCTTTTATGTAAAAAGTCAATTTTGTCCCTTTCTGGAAATTCATGATCTTTTATTGTACTCTGGCATTTAAATATATGATTTTTCCCTTTTTTAAAACAGTTTTATTGGTGAATTGTAATTATACATCATAGTGAGATTCAAAATGATACAAACACACATGCACACTTCACTTGGTGTATCGCCCTCTCCATCCCCCCTAACCCTCCCCTGCTTCCTCCCCATCCATGTTGTGGGATCGGTAGTGATACGTTCATATATGGACGTAACCTTATTTGAGCTGTTTCTGCCCTCAATTGTCCTTTGTCCTTTTTTCCCCTCCCAACCTTCCTCCTTTAATCCCCTCCACTATTCTACTTGTTTCTTCTCATTTTTCTTTTTTTTTCTTTTTGCGGTATCGGGGATTGAACCCAGGGGTGTTCTACCTCCGCGCTACACCCCTGGCCCTATTTTTGTTTTATACTTTATTTTGAAACCGGGTCTCACGAAGTTGCGGGGGGCCTCACTAGGTAGAGAGAGAGAGAGAGACAGGGAGACAGAGAGAGAGAGAGAGAGAGAGAGAGAGAGAGAGAGAGCTGAGGCTGGCCGCGAACCCGGATCCTCCGGTCTCCACCTCCCAAAGTACTGGGATTACAAGTGTGCGCCACCACGCCCGGCTCTTCTCAGTTTTCTGAAGTCTTTTTTGTTTCCTATTTTCTTCTAGCTTCCATGTATGAGAGAAGACCTACACCTCCATTTTTTATACTTCTTTTATTGCCTTGTACAATTTTTTTCAAGTTTGATAGTTTCTTCCAGTTTGATAATTTCATTTTGACTATGTTTATGTTTTATTTCTTATTCCTTGATATTTTAATCTAAAATAATTATGTTTTCACTTCTAAATTTCTCATGTTTTCAAATTTTAAAATATCCTACTCCATCATACATACTCTCGAGAATATCCTTTATTTTTAAAGATATTTAACATGTTTTCATATGTCATATCTGATAATCCTATACTTGCAAAAGAGAGTTTGTATGTTAAATTGTTAAATTTAACATTATTTGCATATTAAATTTTTCCTCTTAGCACTCCCTAATGGTGTGTGGTTTCCTTCGTTGTTGCAATTTTAATTCTAAATCTCTCTACCTCGGAATATTATTAGTGATCTTTGAGACCAGATCTCTGAATCCAAACAGGATTTTCTCTGGTTATGCCAGGTGCCAAAGAGAAGCTGTAGCTTGGGCTCATTTTAAATAAAGTTTTGGCTTTGAGTGTTAATGGGCCATATTTATAGGCTCATTTCTTGCTCCCCTTCAAAGCTAGTACAAGTTTATAGTAAAGAATTCACAGAAGAGACATCTTTTTCTTTTCTATTTCTCCCACAACTGGAGTCAGACAGTAAATTTTCCTCACCATAGTCCCCTGGTGGGTGGCATGAGAGTGGCTCTAATTCCTCCATGGAATGACAAGCCCTTTAGGACCTGTATGTGCTGGTCTACCAACCCCAGGTCCCCCAGCCCCATGCTTTGTCTTCTAAACTTACAGAAAGCTTAAATTACAAACTTATAAATATATTTGATATGTCTGCTTATCTTGTCTTTTTCTTTACTTAGATCATGAGCTTAGGTGTTATTTTATGTTTTAAGGTTTCAGTATTGTGGCTTTTATTTAAAATATGTGTATCCAATTAAAATAAATATTACTTGAGTACAGCTCAACTCGGTGAAGACGTCTTTAACTTTTACTAGGACATAATTTAGTATTCCCTTTTTGCTCCTATAATACTGTAGTCACTCTTCTAATATAGTTATTTCAGTGTAGTTATTTCTTGAAATATGTGCTTCTTCCATTAGATTATTGTATTTCTGAGAGAAGGAACTATGTCATTTTCCTAATTTTATCTCCAGATATTAGCACGTTTGATATCATAAGAGGTTTCAAAAATATCTGTAAAATGTATGCATTAAAAAAAGAGAACAGAATGAAAAGGGAGCTGAGAAAAGACAATCTAAAAGAGGTAGAGCAGAGTTTCCCATTCACCCCATATCTTACATCACAAAATATTTGTATGTTTCCTTGATTGACATAACAGCTATTCTTAAAGAGGTTTAGATCTCTGCACAGTCTAATCCCATGCCCTAGCCAGGACAACAAAACAATTCTTTGAGTTCATGTTCATAATTCTACTTCAACAAGCCAAAATCCTATGGAACCAACTTAGGTGTCCATCAACAGATGAATGGATTACAAATTATGGGCTATACACACAATGGAATTCTACTCAGCAATAAAGAATAACAAAATTACCTCATTTGCAGGAAAATGGATGAACCAGGAGAACATTAAGTGAGATTAGTCAGTCACAGAAAGTGAAGGGTCATATATTTTTTCTCATATGTGGAAACTAAGAAGTAATCGGGATACAAGAGGGACTTTAGATGCTGGAGGAGAAACCCCAGTGGAGCAATGTCGGGGGTCTAGGAGAGAGTGGTGAGGGGGGAGGGGGATTCAGTGAAGGAAACACTTCCACTGAAGTTATTTGCATCTGTGAAATTACCAAAGCCAATCTCAATGTCATGTATGGGGAAGGCGGGAGTGGGCAGGGAGCCCCGGGGAAGTTCGCCATGTGAAGTACTATGTGCCTGTATGTCCCTATCACTCTAAACTACATTATGATGTGAGACTACAATGCACCAATAAAAGTATATTTAAAAAAACACAAGGGTCTCATGTTATAATTATTTGTTTAAATTTTCTAAACACAACTACTGCACTTAAAAAGGAAAATTGGTACATGCTATATATTTAAGTGACCAAGCCATGAATTTAAAGGGGCTCATGGTTCCTGAAACACTAGTTGCAGGAAAGAAACCTACTCTCCAGGAATATGCACACTGGATGACTGGAAAGCACGCTTCTATTGTGCTTGGGCAATTTTATGATCAGGGTTTATTTGTTATAGCAGCTCGTTTGTTGCAATACCTTAATAAAATTGATGATCAGTTTTTGAAAATTCAAAGTTATATCTGTCCTGTATACAGAAATTCTTCATGCATGTTAAAATAGCAATAATAAAACAAATTACATTTTATTGGCCCAAAGAAAAACTATAGCTATAATAATACATATTCAAATAGACAGTATATCCCCCTCTCAAAACTCTAAATGTTACTTTTTGAAATATTAATTTTATTGAAATAATTATGTCCAGAAGAGTGATTTATCTAAAAGTCTATAAATATGACAAAATTAATATTTAACAAAATAAGACCATGTCTCCTGGCTCCTAAATAGGAACCAAGAAAAATATTAGTCTTGAGGCTAATGCACTCAACTTATGATTGATGCTTTCTGAGAAAAACAACATAAAATAGCCCCTTGTTAGGCTTATATACTTTTCATGTTCCTTTAGAATTTATTTATACTTGCCATGTCAGTTTGAAAGAGTGATTCTTTATAAAGGTAATTAACAGAGGAAACTGTTAAACAAGGCCTATATTATAATCACTTTTGTGTTGTTGCTAATTTTTTGTCTAGAGATGAAAAACTAAAATGTTAGATAATGAATGTGCATTACCAGCATCTATTCCTCAGGTGAGTTCAGCTAAAGAGATTGATGTTAATAACTTTCTCTGATGACTAATTGTTTCAGGATAGAAAGATGAGTACATTTTAAATCTCTCCCTCACTTTCCTATTGCCATTTATGATTGAACTAGGTTCACATTAAGTTTTGTTACATGATTGAGGATGCCATTTGTTAATTAAAATCTCAACGAAAGGGAGGCTGAGATGAGTTTACTAGCATCAAACTAATGTGATTGTCATTTTTCTATGCTAGCCTGGTCCTCGCCTGCATTTAAGCTACTACCAAACACTCTGGGAAGGGGTCTGATACTGACCCCTAAACTACAAGGAACAAGTATAATGTTCTTTTTGAAGTCAGTGATCTGCTTCAAAGTCATCAAAGGGGATGCTGCAAACATAGTGTTGCTCTTAAAAAGAGAAACATGGCATTACTCAAACTGCTTCCTGGGCCAGCATTCATTTTTATTTGACTATTAAAATCATCTGAGTTTTCCTTTCATATTAAATAATTACAATTGTTATAGATAACGGTACTTTGCAAACATTAACAGATCCTACATTAGATTAAAAAAATTTCTCCATTAGGGAGAAATGCACAAGAAATTGACAGCATTGCAGGCGCTTCGCCAATTATTAAGTCATTGTCAAGAGATGGAAAATTGATTAGTGACCATTTCCTGTACTAAAGTTGTTTCTTTTATTTATTAATATGTAGCGTTCAATAAATGGATATTCATTGGGTTGGTATAAAATAGAATCATATATTTAAATTTTAAATGATTATATTTTAATTATATGTGTGCATATATATCTAAAATATATATCATATGTATTATATGTATATATAAAACACTGGTAAGCCATCAAAATGGTTATAATGATTAAAGTGTTATTAAAACTCTATCCATGTGTTTGAATTTTAAAATAGATTCTGAACAAAATACTGTTTAATATGATATCTAGTGGGAAATAATAGAATTGAAGGCAATTTCTATATAGTCTATAGAAATACCTGAATATTTACTGTATTAAATTTAAGCATTTTACACAAATCTTATTCTCCAAATTTATTCATTCATTCATCCACTTTGCATTTGAACTTAATACCTACAGTATAACAGGAACTTGCTTATTTGCTCATATTACCAACACAATTATGATTATGATGATAACATAATGATTATGAAAAATGGCATTGGCTAACTTGATTCCATCAGTAATATTAATTTCATTTTCATAACTGAACAATGCAATGTGGTGTTTTCTTTTACTATCCCCATTCATATGTGGAAACTGAACTGTTGAGAATTTAAGGGCTTAGCCTAATGTCACCTAGATACACATTGTCTGATCAGGATTTGACTCCCGCCAGTTTGATGTAGCGGCACCTTAAATACTAACTACAAAAGGGATCCAGGATCTTATGGTCTAATGATGGGACACATCAATTATAATTCATTTCCACCACATTTCACCATGCTTGGACCAGCCCCAGGCTCCTGTTTTCCATTTGTGGCCACTAAAGTCATCAAGCTGAGTAACACCTTGAGCCCATAAACCATCAGGACAACATAACACTGGGTCAGGACCAAGGCCCACACTTGTACATGTCGTCTATTGCTGAAGTAGACTTTGGCCCAAGGCCGCTACAATGAACCACCAATAATGCGGGCTGGAATAGAATCCAATAGACTGGAGCCACATGTCTCCCCCGGCACTGGAGCTGTTCTGCATGGTTTGTCCATAGGCAGGTCCAGGGATGGGGTATGTTAGGATCTGCCCAATGTTAGGTTTCACTGGCTCCATACTAAGTTCCACTGAGAAGTCTGTGCTTACCATCCTTCCCTACCCCAGCAGTGAGGTCTTCTACTGGTTGGGGTAGAGTTGGTGAAGACAGACATTTGACCACGTAAATTGATACTAACCTGGGTTGCACCTGAGTCTCATCCCTGCGAAGACCTACACAGTCTCAGGGGTACACTGAGGCCCTTGCCACAGCCAGTGGCTTTGTCCTCCTGGCGGGGACAGGCCTCTCTCTTCCTGGTGCCTGGACAGTTATGGAGCCTCATCTGTGAGCACTGGTCTGCTGATTGCTGTGCTTCCTGAGGGAGGGACCTGGGTGGTAGAGACTGTCCATTGGTCACTAAGGCTGGTGCTAAGCTGACTCACACCTTAGTCTCACAGCTGTAGGGACCTGAACACACTTGGGTGGAGGGTGCATGTTCTCCAGGCCCACTCCAAGGCTACAACTGACATGGCCAAAACTCAGGTCTATCGCACTGGTGTGTCCTACATATGGTGTCTTCAGTTTGCCCTGGGTGCTTAGTGCGCCTTGCACGGGGCTGTGAGATGTATCCCTGTGCTGGCTTTCCCCAGGCTGTGGCATTCCGCTCCCCATCGTTCTGCTCACGTTGGGAGGAGAGTGGTAGAGGCAGGAGGACAAAAGCCTACTGTAGTTCCAGCAGCTTAGGCAGCAGGTAGTGGCTGATGTTAGTGGTTGTGGGGCTCTGCCCAATACTGGGTTTCTCTGTGGTGGGCCTGGATTAGACTAGGAATAAGTCGAAGACCTGAATTTAATTTTCTCTTCCTCCTGAAAGGGGAGGCACTTCTGTCCATGTTAGGCTGCTTGGAGTTGCAGGATAACATAGGAAACTCCTGCTTTCTTCAGTGCATTTTTTCATTTAGTTTTACTGAAAGTAGACATGCTGGTCTCCCACCCGACCTCCTTAGCTGTGACATGCTGGTCCCTCACCCGACCTCCTTAGCTGTGACATGCTGGTCCCTCACCCGACCTCCTTAGTTCTGACATGCTGGTCCCCCACCTGACCTCCTTAGCTCCGGTCCTGACATGCTGGTCTCCCATGCAACCTCCTTAGCTCTGACATGCTGGTCCCCCACCTGACCTCTTTAGCTCCGGTCCTGATATGCTGGTCTCCCACCCCACTTCCTTAGCTCTGATATGCTGGTCCCCCACCCGACCTCCTTAGCTGTGGTCCTGACATGCTGGTCCCTCACCCGACCTCCTTGGCTCTGACATGCTGGTCCCCCACCTGACCTCCTTAGCTGTGGTCCTGACATGCTGGTCCCCCACCCGACCTCCTCAGCTGTGGTCCTGGTAGCTTTGAGCATGGGCGCCTGTTCTCCTTGGTGTGTCAGTGATGAGAGCTTGCTAGAGGCCTTTATTCAGCTGACATCCTGCTCTGACCCCCAACCCCCAAGACCCCCATTAAATTCTGACGTGGTAAAATTTAACGTGGTAAAATTTTCACAAATTAGGAAGCTTAAAAGAAATTATCTAAGTAATCCTTTTTGTTCTAACTTAAACTACCTGTTTTTCTGATTATGTAGAAAGCTGAGAATAAAATTCCATCTTTTGGAAAAAATAAACTTTTGTTTAAAAAATAAAATTTTGACAAAGAAACATATGTATATGTTAAAACATTCACAAAGTATCAAGAATATAAAGGGGGAAATCCGGTTTCCCAGTCTATTCCAAAAGGCAACTACTTCTACCAAGTTATTTTTGCCCCTTTAGAGATAAAAAACATATTCAAGGATGCTCCATCTATTGACAACATATTAAAATCCAGTGGATATTGTTTTTAGGAGTGTTGAAAGTATGAGGTCTGACATGTTATTGTTCTTATTTTATATAAATGTAAAGGATGCTTCATTTTCTTTTTTATACTTTTATTGGTGCATTGCAATTATTCATCACAGTGAGATTCAGAGTGACACAGACGTACCTACTCGTATCATTTTGTGTATTTCCCTATGCATCCCCCTCCTCTCCTGTCTAGTACATTTGTGAGTTTGGTAGTGATACTTTCAGATATGGACAAAAATAAAGCATACATAGAAAACACTTTCCTGATGTTGATAAATACATTCAGCAACTGATATGCATCATCCAACTTTTAGGCAAATTACTTCTCTCACATGAAGATGTTTTAGAGGAAAAAAGCAAATTAAAAATAATGACAATTTGCTTCTGATGATTGATAAAATCTTATAATGTATGTGTAATATATACAGGTATGCACATACAGATGTATATTTCTGTAAATTTTAAGGGAATATAAGTAATAACCTAATGGGAAAAAGAAAAATACAGGGCCGGGCGTGGTGGCGCACACTTGTAATCCCAGTACTTTGGGAGGCGGAGACCGGAGGATCGGGGTTCGCAGCCAGCCTCAGCTCGCTCTCTCTCTCTCTCTCTCTCCCTGTCTCTCTCTACTTAGTGAGGCCCTTCACAACTTCATGAGACCCGGTTTCAAAATAAAATATAAAAAATAGGGCTGAGGGTGTAGCGCGGAGGTAGAACACCCCTGGGTTCAATCCCCAGTACTGCAAAAAAAAAAAAAAGAAAGAAAGAAAAATACAAACATTTATAAATACACAAATTGAATTTTATAATTAAGTGAATGAAAATTAGTGAACATCTATCATTCTGTTATGTGGGATTGTCAGTAGTGTTATGGGGTCAGCCAGTGAAATCTAGGATAATGAGATTTATAAAAGTAGAAGCAGAAGACATGCAATTAATGCCTGCATGAAAAGTCAGAGGTTGAAATTAAGAAGTTTTGAATCATATATTTATTTTCCCTCACGAAGCCTGTATGCACAGATAAATTTAAACCTTTGAAAAATGGTTATATTTTGACTAGTTCAGGGCAAATAATGAATCAATTTACTAAGGAATGTGTTATTTCTAGCCATTATTATATTTATTCTGATCATTATAATCTTGAAATTATTTTATCATGCAAATATTTTATCAAAGTAGAATTAAAAGTATATGTGATGCTGACAAAATGATCCTACAAGTCAAATACATGAACTATTTCTTTAGATTAATTTATTTTCCACTTCTTTTAATACCAAAAATTAGCAAGTACAGTTGAAAATATGCTCAGAATAATTTATGTTAAAATGTTTTTGCAACTGCAAATATACTGTATTTCTGAGAAATATCAAATGTTCCCATTTGTGAGGCGCTAATATGTACCCACAGAGTACATTAAAATTTTCAAATATTTTGGCATTCTGACATCTCCCATAACAATATGTAATACACCAATTCCCTAACAGCACTAAAAAAATTTTTTTCTGTTGCATATTATAAATATATTATTTTAAATAATTTTTTAAAAAATTTAGGTTAATGAATTATTAAATTATGTATGATTTATTCAATATATGAAATTTATAAATAATTTTAACATAAAAACCTTACATTTTTCCATTGAATATTATTTATATGTGATAATTAAATGTTTATGAGAAAATAAGTATTTGTGATTAATTAAATTTAAATTGGTATATTTTATGATGCTTATCTTTGGAACATTGAAAGGTATTATTAAATTTATTATGTTTTATGATATCCACAAAGACTTATATTGCCTAATATTTGTAATTATTGCATTTTCAATGAAAAATAAAATCCCTTATATTAATATTTATCAAATCATTTATGTTAATATTTTATATTCTAAATGAGACAATGAAAAGTTTGTTTGCTATATTTTAAACATCAAATTGTTTTTAATTATCACTAAATTTACAGTTTTAAACATTTGCTTATTGTGGTATTAGAAATCATATATATATATTATTTTAAATCATATTTCAATAGATGAAGACCTCTCAAAGTAACCTGGAGGAAAACCTGCATAATTATTACAATTTAATTTTCCTCACTAATGTATTATACCTCAAAATAGACTTTCATATGTTTCCCATATTTTAATCAACCATCAATTATGATAATTAAGAATTTTGAAAATAAATAGAATTTAAAGATGTTTTTAAAATCTTTAAGTTTATTTTATAATCAGAAAAATAAAACAATTATAAGTATGTATCTTAATAAATATATATTTTTTAAAATTAATGGATAAAAAAACATCTAGAGCAAGAAACAGAATATATTAGGAGCACACAAGCCCCTCTCTTCTGTTGAAAGGTTTTTAAATGTTAAATGAACTTTCATCTCCTAAGATAAATGCAATTTTGTTATAATGTACATTTTACATGCCAACAGGTTCAATTTACTTAACTTCTACTTAAGATTACTGCTCATAAATAAGATTAGCTTTAATAGTTCCCTTTCTCATGCATTTTTTTGTTTATTCTAGAGCTAGGATTTTCTAGTCTTGCTGACTGAGTGGGGGCAGAGATTGTCTTTTATCCTCTGAAAGTGTTTGTATACGATTAGTATTATCTGTCTCCCAACTTGAATTTGCTAGTGAAACATCTGTCCTATATGTTTTCTTTATTGTTTTTTTCCTCATTGTATTGTGGATAATTTGAAACATATACAGTCACCATGCGTATAAAAGTACGTTCAGCCTTTAGGCTAATTAGACTAGACCAATGGTTTAGAAACTTTACCTTGGGTCAGAAGCACCTGAAGGGCTTGTTAAATCCAAGACTGATGGGCCTCAAGTGTGTCTTGGATTCAAAACCTGTGGGATGAGCCCTAGAGCTTGGTTTCCCAAGTTCCCCAGTGCTGCTGCAGGTGCTGCTGGTTGGTTGGTGCTGGTGTTGGTGTTGGTGCTGGTGCTGGTGCTGGTCCTGGTCCTGGTGGTGGTGGTGGTGGTGGTGGTGATGGTGCTGCTGCTGCTGCTGCTACTGGTGTAGGAACCACCTTTGAGAACCATTGCACATGAGAGGTTAGTAAAAATAACTTATCACCCAACTTGAATCATTAGTAATATATGGGCCATCTTCCTTCATATATACTGCTGCCCCATCCTATTACCCAGATATTTTGAACCAAATATCAAAATATTATGTTTTTGTAAGTATGTCAGCTTGTTTGTAAACTATAAGGACTCTATTTTTTTATTGTTCATTGTTAGCATGTAGAAATGATTGTGATTGATTTTTGCATTTTCATCTTGTATTCTATCATTTTGCTGTGCTGGTGTCCAGGTGTTTTGTTTGTATGTTTTGGCAATTCTTTGAGATTTTTACAAGACAACAATGGATGTCTGCAAAAGGAAAGTTCTATTTCCTTCTTTGCAATCTATACGCCATTTATGTCTTTTTCTTGACTATTGTTAATAGCTGGCACTTCGCGTATCATAGGGCAGTAAGAGTAGTGAAAGCATGCCTCCTTGTTTCTAATTTTAGAGGGAGAGCTTTCACCACTGAGTGCCATGTTAGCTTCAGGGTTTTATTTGTTTGTGTGGGTTGATGTTCTTTACCAAGTTGAGATAATTCCTCTCTGTTCCCTACTTGCTGAGTTTTGTTTCTAATCATGTGTCCTTATGAGATTTTGAAGATGCCTACCTTCAGTATGTTGCTCTTGTGAATTATTTGATTTTCAAATGTTAAGTCAACCTTACATGTGTAGAATATGTTTCTTGTGGAAATGCTATTTAATTCATTTTACATGTTGATGGATTAGTAGACTAATATCTTATTGAGGATTTTGGTGCCTGAGTTCACAAGAGACATTAGTCTGTAGTGCTTATTTATCTACTTGGAATCAACCTTGTCTGACTTTGGTCTTGGTGTAATACTGGCTTCATAAAATGCCTTTAGTAGGTACTCTGTCTCTTCTTTATTAATAAGAATGTATAACTTTGATGTTTTTTTTCCTTAAACATTTGGTAAAATAATGAAACCATTTTGTCTTTGAGGTACCTTTTCTGAGAGTTTTAAAATTATGAATTCAATTTTGTTAATGGTTAAAGAGCTTTTCAGACTGTGTATTTCACTTGGTTAACTTTTGGTGGTTATTGGTTTTTGATAAATTGGCTGAATTAATCTAATTTGTTGAATTTATGAGCATAAACTTATCCATAGATTTCCCTTTTAAACTTTTAATGGTTGCACGATCTGAACTGATATCCCTTATTTAATTCATGATATTGGTGACATGTGTGTTTCTTTTCACTTTTTTTTAGTTCCGCTGGAGGTTTATAAATTTTATTGATTTTTTTTCAAAGAACCATCTGTCAGTTTCATTGGTTTTATTTTTTCCTGTTGCTTTCCTATTTTCAATTTTGTTGATTTCTTCACCTCATTAATTCTTACCTTTTTCTAGCTTTGGGTAAATTTTGCTCTTTTGCTAGTTCCATGAGATAGAAGTTTAGGCGTCTTGCATGAAGCCTTTTTTTGTGTGTTTCTATTATAAATCTTTAGTGATTAAATCAAGTCAAAGCAAAAATTGTCAAATGTGTTAGACTAGTTATCAGTATTTGTCTACAGCAAGCATTGGCAATTTTTTTTCTGTAAAGTAACAGACCAAATATTTTAGGCTTAAAGATTTATATATCCTCTGTTGCAACTAACTATTCAACTATTCTTGTACAGTAGGAGCATTGTCCTAAATAATACGTAAATGTGTGGATGTATTGCAATAAAACCTACATTAGCAGGTGGGAATTGGATTTGACTGATGGACAGAAACTGTGGACCCATGATCTACAGGATGAATAGACTAGGACATTATCATGCACACTGACTGTTCTCTATCAAACTTGAGTGTGCTCATTCTACATAGCTTCGGAGGATCTCAAGTTGTATTTAAAAAGCACAATATTTAAATAATGGCTTTATTTCTTTTAAAGATATAAAATGGCACTGATTCAGTGATTACTTTTAGTGGTATAAATCCTTTGATATAATCCCAATCAGTACATTTATCACCACATGAAAAATGGGTATAAAATATAATCTTTGTGAGTACAGGTACTCAGAAAAGTTTACTATTGTATCCCCAGCAATTTGCTGATAATCAATTATCATTGAGTGAAACCAATTAACAATTAACTCAGTGCTCCAATGAAGAGAGACGGGGAAGGAAAAGGGATTAAGGACAAGCACCTGGGAATGAACACAGGTATTAATGAGAAGCACCTGGGTATTTAAAATAGCACCCAGAGGAAAAATCGGTAGAAAAAAATACTTTGGGCATTTTTTGGTGGTATACTGGAGCTGGCTAGATATTGGTAGACTGAAATTGGCCAGAGAGGTTATATTTACATCATGAAAATTGGAAAAAATATAAATCAGGATCAGTGTTGCCCCTCACTGTCAGAAAGCCAATTTTAAACATTTACCAGGGCACCACTGATTATAAGACTTGGCTCATGTAAACATCAACTCAGTAAAAGACATTTGCCTTGAATTCAGTAGTTATTCTTTATAATGGCAAATATCTCTCTTTTATTCACCTCTACTCTTTCACCTTTAAAAGCAGTATACTAATTTATTTTTGTCTACCAAATCTGTACCACTAGAAGTTCTGGAGGCAGCAAAAAATTGTCTTAATGTTACTCAAATGAATGCATAAGGTTCAGGGTATTTCTTACTACAGCATAATGAAGAAACAAGGTCATCATATAAATATATATATGATTGTATAAATATATGATATGATTATACATTTATCTAATTATATGATATAAATATTATATATACATATATATTTTACCTGAGTGTGGAAGGATACACTCTGAAAAACAGTGTTAGATGATGAAAAACTTGGCATTTTGATAACTGATGCCAGGACTGCAAGTTAAAGACCTAAAAATACATAATTTCACATAAGATTAAAAAGAAAACAAATGATATATTTCTAGTTTGCACTGTTATTTGAAATAGTTATAGGTAACTATACTAATAATTTATTATCAATAGATATTTATTATTTCATCTATGTTCCTAAGTTTGTATATTCAAAATGGCTATAAAGCTTCAAAAATCTTAGGTTTGGAGAAATCAAGTGTCACATTATTTTAAAATTTTCTTTATATTTAGAAATGCATGGTAAATTTTGCTAATGGGATTGAAAAATTTGTATTTTTCAATTTGGTAATTTTCCTGGAAAGCAGAAATGGAGATTATGACCACTGAAGCATCACGTTAGGTTTTCAAACTTCCAGTAACTATTAACATGACAATAGATTGATAATAAAATAAATGTCACTGAAATATTCATTTTGTTTATAATAATTTGGCAACTGAATTACTTGATGGAATTTGGGAGACATGAAATGGGAAAGATGACATTTCTGTTTGCACCTTCCAATCCCAGAACAGAAAGATATAAATGTAATGTTTCTACTAGGCATGTTGCTATCAATATATATATATTATATATATAGTTGTAGAAATTGTCAGCATGTGGCATTCATTGGATATTGGCTTAACAAGTCACATATTTCCTGCAAATTGTTTCAATCACAAAGCATTTAAAATAAAATTCCATTTTGGGTTAGCTTGATTCAATCTATATTGATAATATCAAATCTATGGGGCAATATAATAAACTCATTTAGCCACTAGTTACTGTGTTTTCTAAATGAATGCTGTCAATTTCTTTTCATCAGTGCAGTGACCTGAGCTGGGCTTGACATCATTCTGTATGTTTTCGTCTAAATATTATAAACTGCCATTTAAAATAGACTGAGATATAATCAATCAGATCTACAAAGCGATTCCTTCAGCGTTCTGCCCTCTCCTATCCTCCAGGCAATGCACATATATTCACCTAGTAAAAGGGCATTTTTCTCCCTAACAATCCTTTCTAGTATTTCAACCACTCAAGAGATCATTAAAAAATTATACTTCAGTTGGAATACTGTTTTCAGGTAGCACTTTAAAATTATATGACACAGGAGTAGCAAATTTAGTAATGGGAAGTAGAAGTAAGGGTGGTTTTTAAATGGGTATTCCTATGTACTGAGCTATTTGCATGGATTAACAGAATTTCTCATTCATCTGCAATGAATCTTGTGATGCTCAGCCTCCCTGGCAGGATGGCTCAAAGACTGCCATAGCCCCCCAAAAGCATTTTTCCATTTCTTTAAATTAACTGAACTGATAAAAACCTGCAAAAAATCTTGCTCTATCTCCTTTAACCCTATAACTAAATCCTTAATATTTATCTCACTTACTTTCTTCATGCCTCTACCTTGATCACACTAGTTTTTTACAGGAAGAAGTGCTTCTAAAGGATAATTCATACTCCATCCAAATGAGAAAAAGTAGTGTTACGAAAAATTTCTCTCCACCCCAAAATATTTAAGAATGCAAAATACATAAGAATCTGTAATAACAAATCCAGCATCTATAGGCTAAACTGGTGCTAATGATATCAAATCTCAGAGATCAACCAAAAAAAATTTTATGAATGTTCGTCCATCACTAACAAAAAGTAGTCCATCATCAACAACAAGCACCTCTAATTCCATATCTGCTGCAGACCTTTCACTTGCATGGACTTTGGAATTTGCTGCCCAACTGACCCTTAACATCTTGTCTGTCTTAAGATGTGTTTCTAGAGAAGGGAATTTGCAGCTCTCTTTTTTGACTCCAGAGTGAAAAAGGAGTGCCTTCTCTTCATATCTTTTCTATTTCTAATTTGAATTTTACTCCTTTTGTTGCTTAGACTGAAAGATTGGATTTGGGTGACATCTTTGCCTCCTGTGCTCACTTTCGTCTTGGTGGTACCAGGATGCTCAGAGCTGAGTGCAATAGCCTGTGGCTTTGAAGGAGGGAGGGGCATTGGCTTTGAAGGAGGGAGGGGCACTAGCCAAGGAATGCTGTGGAATAAGTCAGGGAAACACATTATCTTCTAGAGCTTCCACAGAGGAATGCAGCCCTCCTGCCACTTGACTTTAGCCCAGTGAAATTGAATTTGGACCTTTGACTCTCAAATTGCAAGATAATGAATTTACATTGTCTTAAGCCATTAAGTTTCTGGAAATCTGTTATAATAGCAACTGAAAATGAATACAGTGTCATACACACAAAAATATGTATGTACACACAGTCTGAAGACAACATTGTTTACACATCACCTGATTAAGAAATAGTATATCATCAATATCCCATTTGAAATTGCCACTAGTCCCCCTTTACGAAGAAATTAACACTTCCCAACATATTATCATTCATTCTCTTCTTATTTTAGTACATATACTTGTATGCTATATTATTATCTTGTTTGATTTTACCATTTTGACATGTATACAGGTAGGATAGTGTATTATTCTGAACTCTTCTTTTTTCCCACAATATTATTTGTGTGAGGCCTCCCTGAGGAGGTGTGTGGGAGGGTATTTAATTTTTACCATTTTGACATGCGTATAGGTAGGATAGTGTATTATTCTGAACTCTGCTTTTTTTCCACAATATTATTAGTGTGAGGTCTCCCTGAGGCGGTGTGTGGGAGGGTATTTCATTTTCACTGTTGTGTTATATTCCACCTGGTATGAATATATCACAATTTTATTTGATTATGCTAATGTTGATGGACATGTAGGATGTTGCCCTGTTTGCTTTTGCATATGTGTTTTTGTCTCAAATATAAACCATGCTGTTAGGAGCATTCTTTAATATGTCTCTCTATGTACTTGTTTAGGGGCTTCTCTAGAATATATCCAAACTTAGAATTGTTGTGCCTCAGTGTATATCAAACTGTTTAACAAAGTAGTTACTCAGATTTACACACCACCAATGGTGTATAGGAGTATAGTTAGCCTTTTAAAGTTTAAGCCAATCTGAGAAACATAAAATACTATTTTATTGTGACTTTGATTATTCTTAACTCTTTTTTTAAAGTGAAAATTCATTTTTTTGCATTTCTGCTATAGATGTGTTTTCTTCTTTTTTTTTTTTTTTTTGTGGTACCAGGGATTGAACGCAGGAGCGTTCTACCTCCGCGCTACACCCCCAGCCCTATTTTTTTATACTTTATTTTGAAACCAGGTCTCACAAAGTTGCGGAGGGCCTCACTAGGTAGAGAGAGAGAGAGAGAGACAGGGAGAGAGAGAGAGAGAGAGAGAGAGAGAGAGCTGAGGCTGGCCGCGAACCGGGATTCTCCAGTCTCTGCCTCCCAAAGTACTGGGATTACAAGCGTGCGCCACCACGCCCGGCCTAGATGTGTTTTCTTATGTCATTTCTTTTAGCTACTGATGTATCCTTTGGGAAAAAAAATCTTAAAGACTGCCACAAGTGTACAGAAATACAATTGACTCATTGATCTTATACCTACTGACTTTGAAAATCTTGTTACTAATTGTATTAGTTTTTGCTTCTGTCCTTTTGATCTTTTAGAATTAACACCACCTTTAAGGTAGTTACAAGAATAATTATTTTATTTCCACCTTTGAACTGGCAACACTCCCTTCTACTTTTAGGGGAAGTGGCTGTTGTTTCTCTAAGAAATTTCTCCATCATTAGTAACAGAGAACATTCCAGGGAGCATGTTGATGATAAAACTTGTCTCTCCATCTTGCATAATGTTTTGAGTACATTCTTGTTGACATATATTTCCATGTAAACAATGTTCTTTCTCCTTTTAGTTACTAAGATATTTTTAATGCATGAATGTTGAATGTTTTTTTTTCTGCAGCTGAGATTTTTTCCTGTAAGCTGTAAATAGAAGTTTAAATTTTCTAATGTTGAACAATTTTTGAAAGAAATGAAATGTTTTCATAGATACAGATGGATTCCGTTTACTAACATTTTAAGAATTTTTCATCTAATTAGATGTGTGAGATCAGCCTTTAATTATATTTCTTGGAATATCATTTTATGGTTTGAGAGTCAAGGAAATATCAGCTTCATAAAATAAGTTGTCTGTTCCTTTTTTTCCTGGAAGAATTTTTGATATATTGGAATTATTTGTTCACCAAATATTTTGTAAATGGTTGAAGTCATCTAGGTTTTCTGTTTTCTTTGTTGGAAATGTCACAAATATTGAAACAAATAATGAGTGGTATTTAATCAGAGAGCACACAGTTCTCTAAATCCACAGATGAGTTTTATTAAATTTGGTGTAAAGTTCTCTTTTTCTTGATTTTTTTGCATACTTCATTAAACTTTTCTGGAAGTTCATACCTTTTATATGAGGTTGTTTCTCACATATTAAAGACCCCTAGGTAATAACTATTTTGTAAATTCTTGTCATTTTTATTTCTTAGAAGATGCCTTCTCCATGAACACCCAGGTTAGAGCTGACTTCCTTCAGATCCTCTTTACCACTCCAGTGACACATTATCCTTCACCTCATGTTTCTTCTCTTCAGACCACAACTCTTGCTGACTGAATAAAATTTAATTGTTTTTTGCATTTCTGAGTTTTTGTTCTGTACTTCTAAAATCAAAGTCACATAAATGATATTATAGTTTAAGGTTTAAATTTAGAATTGATATTGTTTTATCAATTTCACTCAATATTTTTTAGGAATTACTTTGGTGTATTTTCAAAGTAGTTAGCCATTCTAATCCAAAATATTATATCCACTAATAAGAGCATTTTTAAAATTTTAATTGTTTTTGTCCCCTTTATGTTTGTAGGCTTTGCTTATTCATTTTAGTGATAATTCTGTTCAAATTTATTTGACAGTAGCTGGCATATATTAAGATAGAATTTATAAGACTGTTTTTGAGGACTGAGGATGTAGCTCAGTGGCAGAGCTCTTGCCTAGCATGCCTAAGGCCCTGATTTAATCCCTAGCAGCACGAAAAATCAAAACAAATAAACAACAACAACAAAACTGTTTTGAGAAACCATTTCCAGTATAAGTTATTAGTTGATGCTAGAACCTATCCCATTAAAAAAATGTTTTTCAGAAAGTTCTGTCTATTCTACTTTGGAACCATCATAAAATATTCATTTTGAAAACATGCTACTTATGTGTTTTATCACAGTGCCACCAATTCGAAAAACATACTATTAAAGATTTTCATCATTTTCATTTATTATTCATGCTTTTAAAATCCTTTAAAAATATTTAATACACAAAAAAGTGGTGTTACTATATGTAATTCTATTATTTCAATGATCAAATGCCTAATAATGGGTGGTACAAGTACTTTGTTATAGTTTTGAAATATTTAAAATTTTTATTCAGTAATAGTAATAATTTTAATAATAGTAATTCTTATAATAGAGTAATAATTATGTATTCACAGGAATTTACAAAAAACAATGTATAAAGTATATAATAAAGTCCTGTGTACCTTTCACCTCCTTGCCCCCATAGTGACATCATACATATCGATAGTATAATATCAAACTTTCTAGCCATTATTCCTTCAAATATTTTTCACCTCTTGCATTCTTTTTCTTCTTTTGGGGAGATGCATATGATAATATAAGTTAGTTTTTTTCTTATTTTCCTGTATATAAACGATTTTATTGTGTTATTAAACTTTCCTTCTTTTATTTGGATTGAGTAATTTCCATTATGCCTTGTAATTCACTAATTCTTTCCTTGTTATCTCTCGTCTACTTTTGAACCCACCCACTGAGATTTCTTAATTTTACTTATTCTATATTTTAGTTCTATGAGTTCCTTTTGATTTTTTCTCATAACTTCTATTTGCCTTAAAATCCTTATGAGATGATTCCACCCAAGCTACTCCACTGTTGGGCATCTCTTGAAGGCACCTATTATTCTAGTTGGTATCCGCGTCCTTCTTATGATGAGTGGTTTTCAATAGTATCCTGCACATTGAGAATTAAGCTGTGAGATTCAGCATACTGTCTCCTCGTTTTCAGTTCATAGTAGCTATGTTTAAGCATAGCAAAAGGTCTGGTTGGTTGGTTTGTGTTCAGCTTACTTACAGCCTCTGTAAGTATGTAATCAAACTCTGTAAGTATGACCCAATCAAATTAAAGCATGAATTGGCACCACTTCATTGTCCCTGAAAAGAAGATTGGCTTCCAACATATTTTACTATATGACCTAAAAATACATTCAATTATTTGTTGCAGTTGAAGCTTTCAGACTTTTTTTGCTTTTCTTCGTCAGTGATTTCCATGGAAAAATCTGGTCATAATAATGTGTGTCTGGGAAAAAAATAATTGTATTCAAATATTCAAAAAGGAATTAGATGCTAACTTAATGACCATGTAGACGCTATACTAAGTTCTTTTTCTACCTTAAACAGACAAATATTTATCCAGGAAAATGAACTTATATTTCCATTTGTCTTTGTATAAGCACATCATAAAAAATCAGATTCACTTGTTATACATGATATGTTTTCAGCATTAAAAATTAGAATCATTCATGTTCTGGAAGTGGTAGTATTATGTTCTATTATTAAATTATTGTAAACAGATTCCTAGTTTATAATTGCTTAATCACCAATGCAGCTGATATTTGAAGAGCTACATTGCCAAATTTGCTTTGTAATTTTAATTAACTTGTTTTTTTGCCTTTCTAATTAAATTTGCTCTTGTTAGTTTTGATGATTTAGCATTGGAAGAGAAGTAGCTTTGTTAGCAAGACAAGAGTATTTTCCTCAATATAAAAGAGAGAAGAGAGAACAGACAGGATATCCTAGGTATTATGAATATGTTAAAAATATTGGAAATATTTTAAAGTTCATGTTATAAAAATAAATCTTGAAAAGGATCTATAAATATTTGCCAACCAAGTATGTCAGTTTTTTGTAAGATTACATGCCATGAAATTTAAGTAGTTCAATAGATCCTGTATCCAAAATATATTTGAGAACCATTAACCTTCCAGGAATGAGATTATTATAAATAAGATATTTATACCATAAATAAGATGAGATATTATAATTAAGATATTTATTTATAAGACTGGTGAAAAGGAAGGTCGAGGGAATAAAAACTCAAAACTAAATCATTTCCTTAATCAGGATCATGATCTCCTATAAAATTATGGACTTTAGTTTTAATTCCTAACAGCAGGGACACTGGGAAAATGTTAAAGGTTTCACTTTATCATACCAATTAAAACCAGGTGAATACAATATCCTCATGAAAAATAAAAGGGCAGCATGCCCTAGTTACATATCATATCTACGATAATATTCTGACCAATTATAAATTCAAGTAAAACTAACTCATCACCAAATAATCGCTCTAGTTTTTGAAAATCACCCCTTTCTCTTTCCCCTCCACCCTAACAACTCTGTATCCAGAGAACTGTAGACCCAATCTTTATCTTCTTTCATAGGAATTCCTGTACATTGGGCTTCTGTTTTTAGTAGGCACATCACTGAGGCAATGGTGTGTTACTACCTCCTGATTATGTCCTGGGTTTCCAAGACCAAGGTTATTTGAATGTATTTAAGACTGGGGATGGCCCCATCATGGCACTCTCACTTATGTGTCAATGGCATTGAGTTCAGTGCTTCTTGCTGATACCCAGAGAGTCTGATTAAAGTTACTTTTACTCTAGCCACATTCTCACTGTGGAATGTAGTGGGTGGAGAAGGTGGGGAAGTTGCCCTGCCAGGGTGGATTTCACAAATCCTTGACTTTACCTGTTGTAACCAGCTGTTACACTCTCTGAAACATCTGCTCACAAGTAGCTGGATCCACGTATGAATGGGTGTCCACCCCAATATCATTGCACACTGTGATACCTAGCACATGTATCTTAGACGTTTATCATTAATTCTGAGTCCATTGACATACTGATTTACCAGGATTTTGGTAAAATTACTCTAAAATATCTAAGTTGTTTATCCTCAAATGACTTGAATACTTGAATGCTCAGCATTTAATAGTCACTTGATTTGGATAGCAGCTACCTGTACAGTCTTTTGGTAATTAATAGCCTTTACTATATTACTTTACGAGTGATTATATCTGTTCAGATAGTCTGGGGGAGAAGTCCTGCAGGTGACAGACAATCTTGTCCTTCTAATTTTTCCTCTGTTATCTCCTGTTCTAAGGTCTCATTTAGGCTAGTTGCAACAGACATGGAATGTATTTTTTTACTGTCTTCCCCTCTGATTTCTATGACTGATCAGTACAATTAGCTGATTCTATCGAATTCTAAGTCTTTTTTTTTCCATATTTCATTTATGGCATCTCTCCTGATCAGTCAAAAGTTCTGTCACCTCACATAACATAAATGTATAGTCATTCTAACATCAACTCCTTGTTGTATTTTTCCATTTCCTACTTTGTCTTACTAAGAAGTGCTTTAGTGAATTATAATCTGTGTACATAATATATAAAATTCATCATTGCAGTAATCTAAGCTAATAAAATATTCTGGGTTATTATGTCAATGTCACATGAAGCAAGCTGCCCTGTTTTAGTTGCCCAAGCCACAAACTTTTATGTCATCTTTTATTTTGCTTTTTCTCTCAAACCCTCTAATCTCTTTCTTTAAAAAACTTACCCAGGAATAATATAACATATATTATAATATACCCAAATACCCAGGAACAATATAACAACATAACAATATAAACATTTCTCTACCCTTTTTTCTATTACCATACCAATCCAAACCACCATAATTGTTATTGCAATAGTACCCTAATTTAACTTTCTGCTACTTAATGCCTACAGCTATTCTATCTGTTCTGAACATAGCAACCAGGTATGTATTTTAATAATGTCAGCTCATGTTAGTTCTTTTTTGTTTTTTTGGTCCCAGGGATTGAACCCAGGAGTACCCTATTTCTGAGCTCCACCCCAACCCTTTTTTTTATTATTTTGAAACAGGGTCTTCCTAAGTTGCTGAGGGTCTTGCTAGGATGCAGAGGTGTAAAACCTGTGGTCCTCCTGTCTCAGCCTCCCATGTACTGTTATCTCAAGCATGTGCCATCATGCTCTGCTCAACTTTGATCAAATTTTCTAACTACCTCAGAGTGAAAGGCAACGTTCTTACTAGGACTTTCTTTGTATGACATGATTTGTTCTCCTATTCCTTTCTTCTTTCACCCAATCTCTAATGACAGGTTTCCACTCTGCCCCAGCCTGGCTGGTCTCTTTATCATTATTAAGAAACTCCCTCTAAACACAATGTACATGCACATGGGCTGCAGTCTTTGTACATTAGTATGGTTTCATTTTTTTTTTTTTTTTTGCGGTACCGGGGATTGAACGCAGGGGCGTTCTACCTCCGTGCTACACCCCCGGCCCTATTTTTTATACTTTATTTTTGAAACCGGGTCTCACGAAGTTGTGGAGGACCTCACTAAGTAGAGAGAGAGAGAGAGACAGGGAGGGAAAGAGAGCGAATGCTCGCGCGTGCGCTCCAGTCTCTGCCTCCCAAAGTACTGGGATTACAAGCGTGCGCCACCACGCCCGACTATGGTTTCATTTTTTGCCATTTCAGTTATTTATGGTCAAACTGTGTTTTTTTTTTAAATATATTCATTTATTGGTGCATTGTAATTATACATTTGATAAGTGTCAGGTTAGCAGAATCATACATGTACACATTGCTCATTTAGCCCTCCCTCAAATCCCGCCCTATTCCCTCCCCCTTCCCTCCCTTTAGTGCTCTGCATAGTGATTGAGTCTTATAAGTTTGTATAAACTGTGTTTTGAAAATATTAAGTGGAAAATTCCAGGAATCATTTGTAAGTTGTAAACTGTGTGCCGTTCCAAGTAGCATGTGATGAAATCTCTCGACAGTCCTCTTGCACCCTGCTGGGGCCATGAGCCATCCCTTTTCCAGCATGTCTAGGCTGCATATGCACTCTGCCCCTGCTCACTGGCAGACATCTTGTATCAGAATGACCAGCACAGTACTGGAGTCCCTGGGATCAAGTCACCGTTTATAAGGTGATAATAGTCCGAAGCCCAAGAGTAGCGATGCTGGAAATTTGACATGCCAAAGAGAAGCCAAAAATTGCTTTCTTTAAGTGAAAAGTTAAAAGTTCTTGACCTAATAAGAAAAGAAGAAAAATAAATCATATGCTGAAGTTGCTGAGATCGAGAGTAAGAATAAATCTTTTAAGTGTTTCGTTTTGAAGAAGGAAAAAGAAATTAATGCTACTTTTACTGGAGAACCCCAACTGAGAAGTTATGGCCACTGTGTGTGACAAGGTTCACGTGCATATATATGGTTCAGTGTGGTCTACAGTCCCAGGCACCCATTAGGGGTATTGGAACATATGCCCCATGGCTAAGGGGGGATATGAAATATTGTATTTGCTCTTTCTTCTAGAATGATCTTCCCTCAAATATACATGTGGCTCCTCTCCTCTTTACCCTATGTCTTGGTTTCTTGATGTCTCCATTAGAAAATCTTATCAGAATCAGTAGCCACTTCCTCAACCCAGTGCAGCCACCCTAATATTCTCCACAGCACTTATTACCATTATTATTATTTTACATTGTTATCACAGTTATTGATCCATTTGTCCATTGCTCATTTCTCCTCATCCAAATGCTAAATTTCTGAGGCTGGAGGCTTTATTTTGCCTCTGATACTTTATTGCAGATATTAGATTTAAAATATAAGTAAATCAAATATTTGTTGAGCAGATGAATACTTGTATGAATGCATGGGTAAATGAATAAAAAATGATTTTTAGAAGTAGATTCAAACACTGATATTCTCAAACATTTTACCACATAGTTAAAGGCAATGAAAACCTGACTGTCTTGTATGTTTTCCTTATGTTTTCTCAAATATAAACATAGAAAATAATTTTTAAATGTTTTGATGTAATATTTAATGCCAATATTTATCTTAGAAGATTGTTGAGCCTATCAATCTAGAAAAATACATGTATATTTAAATTCTAATCTTTTAGTGAGTTTACATAAGATCTTTATTTTCAAGATAAGCTTTTCTAAAAAACCTCATTGCATTTTTTTTATTTCCTGAAGTGCATATAGAAAAAATATAATATATGAATACAATAAAGGCTTTATTTTTCTAAATGACAGGGTATATCATTAAAATGGACCAATAAATGTGCCAATATTAGATAAAGTTAGAAACTTGTATATGTTAAATGTCAAACAAGGAAAAAAACTCAAGCTACAATCTGGGAAAAGATATTTTTAATCTTTATGTAATGCTGCAACAATGTGTATATCGTGGGAAAAACCCAAAACAACTTGTTTCTCAGTAGGGGAATGGATATACTGGGATTTATACAACACCTCTGTTAAAATGGAATTTACCAAGGTGTAAAAAAATATATAAATCTCAAAATAACATTAGTTAAAAATGTTACAAAAGGGTATGCATGTGGGATACCACTTATGTGGTTTAAAATACAGAACAACAGTATACATTATGTAAGTTTGTGTGGGAATCATACATAATAGAGTAGTTATCTTGAAAAGGGAAAAATAAGAAATACAGAATGGAGCTTTCAAAGTACCTATAATTTTTTGTAGTTAAGAAACCAACTAACGGACATTTTCTTTCTTGATGAGTTTATGGTTATATCTGTATCTCTGTATCTCTCCTCTCCCCCAACTTTGAAACAACCTTAAACTTATAGAAAAGTACAATTCAAATAACTCTTTATTTCCTTAGCCATTTGAAAAGAATACCAGAACAGCCATAAACATTTTAGTATTTTTAATATAATCATAAAAATATGAAAATTAGTTTCATTACACTACAATTATCTACTTAGCCTCCACTGAATTTGTAAGAGTTCCCAATATGTTTCCCATTTTGATGGTGTGATGGTCAGGATGGATCATGAAACACCTAAGATTCTGTGACTTTGGGTGTGTTGGTGAGATGATTGGTTTATGTAATGGCAGACTGAAGGGGAAGTCCTGCCCTGAATGTAGGCAGCACAGCTCTGATAGACTCAGGACCTGGATAAAAGAAGGAGAAAGCCACATGAAGGATGCGTGGTTCTTCCTGAAGAAAGTGCATCTGCTCTCGTCTGAGATACCGGCCTTCAGCTCTTTGAACTGGACTTTCATCATTTCTCTGGAGTTTCCTGGCCTTTCCATCTTTGACTGGGACTGAATTAGTGGTCGTTCTGATTCTGAGACTCTAGCTCTTGGACCACTCGACCAGCTGCTGGTTCCTCCGGCTCTCCTCGTGCAGTCGGCCACTTGGGACTACATTGCTTTGGACTGTGAGCTGACTTGATAAGTCCACTCTTACCATATAACGCGTCCTGTGAATTCTGTAATCTAGTGAACTTTGACCAATACAAATGAAGACTGTTTAGCATCTCACTTTACATTTACTTGTTATCATCTTAGTTTTCCTTAATCTACATAATTTCTTTATCCTTCACTTTCATGATCTCAGCATTTTGATGATTAGAGGTCAGCTGTTTTGCAGAACACTTTAGAGAGCATTTATTTTTAATTTAATCAAAAACATAATCTCTTCCCAACAAAGAAAACTTCATAACACTAGAAGAGAAAGAAAATAATTTTAGTTTATTACCAAATAAGTGTTAAATCACTGTGTGATTCACATTACAGGAGATCTACTAAGTGCTTGCAAGGAAAAGGAAATTACCTAACCCTTTATACACACAGTCAATTACAAGCAATAACTAGTCCTCAAGAAATAGGACTTGACAGCAGTATTTGTCAACATAGTGTATCCCAAATTCACTTGGTGGTAAGAGTGACCATCAGTGTTTGCTGATTGACTTTATCCAGCAGAAAAATGAACTTATGTGTTTGTGACAGGAGATGGTTTTACAACTTGGATTGAGGTTCCCACCTACCAGATTTAGGCTGCTCCCCTCCCCCAGAAAATGAGAGATGGGGAACTATCTTCACTGGTTGAGAAAGACATCCTTTGCTCTGTGACACTGGGGAGAGTTTTACTTAACTTTTAAAAATATTTACATATATTTCAAAGAGACAAGTGTCCTGAAGTAAATGCTCTAAAAAAGGAAGCGAGGGATCTCTTATTTTCAAGAGGGTGCTGTGTTTTTTGTCTTTTTGTTTTTCTCTTTGACTTGTATTTGCCTTTCAAATGCCACTCAATTTGTATGGTCTCATTGTATGATTAGATTAAAGTTCTACATCTTCAGCAAGAATAACACAAATAGTTTTGTTTTCTCATTTCATCCTATTAATTGCTACATGATTTCACTGTGAGCCATTCCTGGTGCTATTAATTCCAATCAGTTGATCAAGGTGGTGTGTGCCTGACTCCTCCATTCTAATGTTACTTCCCACCTCCTTTAAATCGATGACAGTTATGGAAAGTTACCTCAAGAGAAGGGTGCTCCTCATTACACTTCCAATGTATTCTCATGTGTATTTAAGTCAGCAGGAACTTGCAGGTTTCTGTTTTCATTCAATAGAATATAATCACCGGGTGTGGTGGCCCATGTCTATAATACTAATACTTGGAAGGCTGAGACAGGAGGATCAAAACCAGCCTCAGCCACTTAGCAGAACCTTCAGCAATCTTGTGAGAACCTGTTTCAAAAAAAAAAAAAACCAGAAAAAAGAAATTCAGGCTGGGGGTGGGTGTATCTCAGAGGTAGAACACCCTGGGGTTCAATTCCTGGTAACACACACACACACAAACATGAATATAATCCATTTATACAACAATTTTTTTCTCAATTTCTGGTTTGAATAGTGGGAGTCCTTTCATATTGACTGAATTGTCCTTTTAATTATCCACATGTTGTTGGGGGACTTCTGTACTTTCTAGCAGAAAGTTATATTCCAAGATCATATGTGTTTCCTGCATCAACCCCAGAATTAGCCACTTCTCCAAGGAAATCCTCTAATTTTTAGTGGAGAATTGTTTACAGAAACCGCTCTCTGGGGGCTCACTGTGCTCAATGCCATTGTTTTGTTAATGTTTCCTGTCACTTGGGTAGACACACCTAGAAATTGTGTGTGTGTGTGCATGTGTGTGTGTCTATGCATCTGTTTTGAAGATAATGAATTCACATTATCATCTCCATTTCAAGTCAATAATAAGGTACATTTTGGTTCTTACCATTTCTGTATTAACTTTTTTTTCTGGTAGTGATAAACCTATATTCTTTTATTTTTTATACACCCTTTTATATGATGAGACCATCTATATTTAACAAATTGATCACCACTGACTCTATCAGCTTTCTTCTCAAGAGCTTTGAAGCTTTTATGGCCCCTCCCTCATTCATTCCAGGCCATGGCCAACCCCAGTGTGGAAGTCCTCATGCGCATCTCAAGTTCCAAACCATGCTTCCCGCCATTCCCTTGGGGCCTTTCTCACTCAGTTCAGGCTGCTGAACTCCTTTCACCCAGACAAGGCTCTTACTTTCCAAGGGAAGTCAAGCAAAATTCACCTAGAAAGAGAAAAGCATTATATTTTTAAAACATTAAAATCCAAGTACATTAAAATGCATACAGACACATAATCAAAACTAGTTTTGACAGCCTTTCTGTGCCCAGAGTCTCCAAATATTTCCAAATTGGGTAATTCACGAGGAAGATCCACAGGACTCAACATTTAGGTGTATTCCCCACTATGGTCTATTACAGGGAAATGCTGTCTACCAGGGAAGCGCATTAAAGAATCAGTATCCAGGGGTTTTTACTGGAGGCGGGTCAGACAGGCAGCCTCTGTCTGGCAATCCCAAAATTTCAGACTCCCAGAAGGAAAGCAGGTGTTCTGCATAAACGATAGTGTGGGTACAAACAGTTTAGGCACAGTGAGCCGCTCTTCAGTTCTGGGAATGATGAAGACTCCCGCATCCAAGCTCCAAATTTCAGCCAAGGGCCCACCTTGCATGCGGGCTGTAAAAGGCTGCAGTTAGGTTTGCCAGCTAACTTCACTCTTCTTTACACAATCACCGACTTTTATTTTCCTTTAGGTGTAACTTATGGTTAAGTGCATAAATTTTAACTGACTGGCTTCATAAAGTTTACAACCATTCCAGTTGTCACCACGGTTCTATCAATATTTGGAACATTTTTAGCATTCCCAAATGTAGTGACTATTGAGATTCCCATCCCTGCAATAAGTTGTAGCTGTATTTTATCTCCATACAAATGGAATTATGCAGTTTGTACTCAGCATTACGTCTGTGAGATTCATTCATATTGTCGTGTATGTGGGAAGTTTGTTCTCCCTTATCATTGTGTAGATAAAATATCATTACTTATTTATATATCCTGCTATTGTAAAGAGTCATTTGAGTTTTTTTCTTTTCTTTCTTTCTCTCCCCCCGCTTTTTTTTTTTTTTTTTTTTTTGTGGTGCTGGGGATGGAACTCAGGAGTACTCTACTTTCGAGCTACATCCCTAGCCCTATTTTTATTTTTTATTGGGAAACTGGTCTCACACAGTTGCTGAAAGCCCCACTAAATTTCTAAGGCTGACCTTGAACTATGATCCACCTGTCTCAGCCTCCCAGGTATTGGGATTACAGGTGAGCACCACCACACCCAGCTGAGTTGTTTTGTTTTGTTTTTTTTAGTTTTTTTTAAGGCTTCAAAGCTTTTAAGAAAACAGCTGTTAGGCATTTTTTAAATAAGTTATTGTCCTGTACTTGGGAGGCTGAGACAGGAGGATCTCAGGTTCACGGCCAGCCTCAGCTATTTAATGAGGCCCTCAGCAATTTGGCGAGACCCTGTTTCAAAATAAAAATTAAAAAAGAGCTGGGGATGCAGTTCAGAGGTAGAACGAATGTCCCTGGGTTCAATCCCCAGTATGAAAAACAAACAAACAAAAAGGTTAACTAAGTCATTGTGCATAAGAGCCAGTTGTTTGTGGGTTGTTACATACTCAGAAGTGAAATGTAGGGTTATAAGGCATAGTTGAACATCATAGTATATGTCTTAAGAGTGTATGTTGTTTTTGTTTCAGTTTTATTAACATTCTAAGAAGATTTACTTTTTATTTTTTATTTTTTTGTGGTACTGGGGGTTGAACACAGGGACATTCTACCACTGAGCTACACCCTCAGCCCTATTTTAGTTCTTATTTTAAAACATGGGCTCACTCCTGTAATCCCAGTACTTGGGAGGCTGAGATACAAAGATCTAAGGTTCAAGGCCAGCCTCAGCCATTTAGTGAGACCCTTAGCAACTTAGACTGTGTTTCAAAAATGAAAGTAAATAAAAAGGGCTGGGGGTATAACTCAGAAGTAGAATACCCCTGGGTTCAATCTCCAGTACCAAAAAAAAATTCCATTGGCATTCTTCAATATGAAGATAATAAAGCCATAGAAATATGCTTTGGCTCTAAAGGTGACTGAGAGATCACATATAGATAACATCCCATTCACTAAGTGATTCCCAGCTTTCAGCCGTTAGATTTGCACCATGTTGTCACTGCAGGAAGACTTTTTGATTTTTAAAATGTTTCATGCTCTTTAAAATGGTGACTTTAACCTGTTTTCCTTATATGATACACCCGATGGAGCTTATTTTAACATCTGATGTCACACAGAATGAATCTGTCCTAATTGTAGGTTACAGTTCCAAAAAATTTTGAGATACCCATCATTGTCACTAACTCCCCTTCCTGTTGGATAAGAAGACATGTCCTTAGATTATTCGCCACTTGCTGGCTTGTATTCTGTTATCTTTTTGGCATGTCTCTTTTGAATGTGCCCTCATTTTAGTGCTCCTTTCTGATGTTAGATGCGAGGTGGTCTGGGTAGCACAGAGAACCTTGCGACATTGGCTTAGCTACTTTGGAAGACTACTTCTATTAATGAAACAAATGTACTTTTGAGTAATTATATGGCATAATTTACTTGCATTGTGCCTATATTTAACTAGATGATTCAATTTTAAATTTACTTCTGCTACATTATGAAGCCCAAGTGTTCTTTACAAATTTTTGTATGTTTTGTTTATTTTTGGTTCATTATTCTAGCTTCTGATTGCATTTTAAATCCTAATTCTGTTATTATCATATTAATCATCCCTTCTTAACTTCTGCCAACTTTCTGCTAACTGCAAATGTTTGGCCAGCAATGTTGATCTAAAACTCATCAATAAAATATTGCATAACATGTATTCAAAAAGGAGCTATTGGCAACTCAGCAGATTCTTATTGGTCAATGTTGTTAATATTATTAATTAAAATAATTGCATGATGAGAACTACTATGTATTCAGCTCCCATTCTGTTAGGCATGGTGTTTGCCCATGTTTTATTCATTTATGTTCCACAGAATTATTGAGTTACTTCTCTTTGCACTGTTGTACTCTCTTCAAAACACATTATTGTTGAATTTCATACATGACTTACATGAAAAGTACCATTTCTCAGATCATGATGGTAGAGGCCAGAGTTTGAACTGGTTTGCATTCTTTAAAATCCATGCTTATGTTATCATTTTGAACTGTCACCCACAAAACACAGATTTTTTTAATTCCCACTCCTATCACCTAGTCCAAAAGTTTCCCAACCCTCCGTTGTCAATGAGAGTTCTAGGAAATTTATTTTTAGAGCCACTGATCTGTGCAGTATTCATTTACAGACTCCTAAGTCATTTTTTGTAATGTATCACTAGTTCCATGGATCACTAGTCTCCAAGATGGTTCATTAAAAATGAATTCATATTTTCTTAAACTTCAAACAAGTGAATGGGCAGTCAACAAGTCATATTCTTCCATTATGGTTATGAAATAAGTAAATATGTGTGTGCAACAGCAGATATCTACCTTGAAATTGGTAAAACTGGATCAGAGACTGCCCCCAGTGATGGCTCCTAAGGTTTATCTCTCAGAAGGTGCACAACTGAAGGCCTCTTCCCCTACCAGTTGCAGAGGGTCTCACTAAGTTGCTAAGGCTGTCCTTGAACCTGTGATCCTCCTGTTTCAATCTCCCAAGTACTGGGATTATAGACATGTGCCACCATGCCAGACTTAATTTATCTATTTTTAAATTGTTAATATACAGTTTTAAGAAAAAGTTGAAATAATATTCAAATAGACTGTTTCTATCATAGAGTATCATGTATTCCATTTCCCTATTGGATGTATAAAAGATGCTGAAGGATTGGAAATTTCTGTTGTGGGTCATGCATGTTCTTGGCCTCCACAGCTGCTCCTCTCTGCCCCTCTTGATTCTTGACTTAGACACCCCCTCTACCTCCCAACTCCATTTATTAAGATGCCCAACCAACCAGACTCAGTGCTACACATGTTTTAATCCAAGCTACTAGGTATTTTATAATAGAAATAACCTTGCAAATGAAACAGATCAGTTGTAGTAGAACTTAATCTGATGACTACTGAAAGTATCCCTGTAAAATGCTTCTATGGAAAATATGTTTATGTTTAAAACATGGACATAAAAGATTGTTCCTGTTTGTATGTGTAATAAAAATTTGCTAGTCATGGTGGTGGATGCCTATAATGCCTATGCTTGGAAGTCTAAGACAGGAGGATTGTAGGTTCAAGACCAGCCTCAACAATTCAGTGAGACCCTAAGCAAATTATCTGAGACCCTCTTGTTTCAAAAAAAGGGGGAGGCTAGGGGTGTAGCTCAGTACCAAAAACAAAACAAAACAAAAAACCCACAAGCAAATATTTAAAAATTCAATTTAACAAGAAAATATTTATAAGATAATAAATCAGATTAAATGCTAAAGGATAAAAATATATGGAAAGCCAATGAACAAATCAAATCAAACTAATAAAACTATATATGAAGGAAGAATAAAAGCTAATATCTATGTGAAAAGTAAAAATATGCTAATTATGCCACAAAGTATATTCAGTGTGCTAACACATCTTTATAGACCAGAATTCCCAAGATGAGTAGCAAATAAAACTGATAGACTTTGAGCATAAGAGTCACAACATAGTCTGATTTTCTCTAAAAATTCAACTCATACAAAACAATGGAGGTTGGTAACGTACATGAATTTAACCCTGCTTGATGACATACAGTGCCATGTTCTCCAGTGTAGTTTCTGAAGAATGAAATATTTATCACTTAAAATTGTTGGCCATTATATATCTTCAGACCAAAGTGTGGATAGAACACAACCTGCATTAATGGGAAAGCTGTATTACTAAACTGCCAAAAACAGTTATTTTCATAACAGTTCTCTCTTCTCTCCTCTTCTCTCTCTCTTTCTCTCTCTCTCTCTTTCATTTTTGAATATGTTTGGTCTATGGTTTTGGCAGAGAGCTGTTTTAAATTATTTGTCCCTGATTGTTTCTGGACCTTATTTAGTTTTTTTTTTAATACAAATTAACCAGGTGTGGTGGTTTGTGCCTGTAATCCCAGCAATTTGGAAGGCTGAGACAGGAGGATAATGAGTTCAAAGTCATCCTGGGCAGCATAGTGAGACCCTGTCTAAAAAATCCCACAAATTAGATAATGCTTAAGATTAGTTAATTATCTTCTTCCTTTTTTGTAACCTCTTTCTCAAATGGAGCTTTCTTAATTCAAGTGTCGATATTTTCAGGAGACTGGCAAGAAAATTAGATAAATGAATTCTTTAAGTTTTGAGAAGCAAATTATGGCCTAATACCTATTTCTTACAAAGAGCTTCAGTGTTTCCACATGACAATTGAATAATGCAAAGATAAAAGGGACAATAAAACTTAAATATACACAAAAATCATATGGATAATTTTTTCTAAATGTAAACTACAGAACAATTTTACCACAAACCTTAACACAAGAAATCCAGGATGTGACATAAGGAAATACATTTTATTATGTTTTCATGTTATCCTAATGCAAATGGCCCAATAGCCATACTATGAGAAAGACTGTAATAAATAAGTCAGCTATTTCTTGTATTACTGGGCATGAGAAGATTGGAGATATTTTTTGACAGTTTTAATTCAAGCATCCTTATTATTGAACTGAGATGTGAAAAAAACTTATCTTGCCATCAGAAGGTAAATTTAACTTTCATATAACATCTGTTATGTAATAGTGTAAAAATAGCAATATTCAATTGGCCACATCTGTCTAGGACTTGGGCATCAAATGTCAACTATTGGATTCAAAATAGGTGATTGAATGAAATCTTCTACTAGAAAAGATACATTATCAATCATTTGGCACTGATGTCCTTTATACTACAAAAAAGTTTCTTTTATCTTGCTAAATCTAAAATAGTATAAAATACCATTATAAATAAAACCATCAGAGCTTATTTCCTCTGATAAATTTCCTCAAAAAGAGTAAAAGCCAATGGCATAAGTGGTACACATGCATATTTGGAAGTATTTAGTAACAGAAAACTTGTCCCCGTCATTTTTTCAACTGACAGTTTCTCTACATAAGTTGCAGTGCACCTTCTCGGGGTGGTGCATGATAGGAACACTGCCCTTTTCTATCCCCCCAATTTTCTTCTTGTTGTGGCATCACTTTTAAGGTGAATTTTGTATGCCCCTACTTTGCACATAAATGAAAATGCAAAGTTCAGAGCTCTGCTCAGAGGTCAGTAAAGAAAAATATACTTCATCCACTCTGTTTTTCAGATAGAGCACTGTCTGACATATTGCAAAATCTTAGTGTCTCATATTTCAATATAAAAATAGACTGTTTATATTCTTTAAAAACAAACATATCACATATTTTACCAAAGGACTTTATACTACAGTATAATTCATACAAAATGAATTTCCAAAGTACTTGTAAAATACATAGCATTAGTCTAGTTTTATCATTCTCTAGTCTCCATCTAAGGACTTTGTTTTCTTGAATATTAATGTATATTCAAGAAGGTATGCTATGAATCTGCCTAATAACTGATATTTGCTTTCTAAATTTTCCCATTAAGTTATATTTGGGAGATGGTGTTTTAAGAGTATTCAAAGGAAATTATTATGAACATTTATGTGTTATAGAATTGGAAAAATTATAGTTTCCTTAGGCTTGACATCTTTTGAATTATAATATCTGAAGTGATAATTCTATGTCATTAGCACCCAGAACATTCTTTTTAACACATAAAATTAGCCAGACATGGTGGGCATACACCTGTCATCTCAGCTACCTGGAAGGCTAGGACAGAAGAATCTCAAGTTCAAAGACAGTCTGGATAAGATATTGAAACCCCATCTTTAACAAAATACATATTTTTGGGGTGCCATGTGATGTTTGATACATGTAAACATTATGTAATGTTTGAATAAGGGTAAGCATATGAATCTCAGACATTTATCATTTCTTTGTGCTAAAACACTCAATCCTTTCTTCTAGCTTTTTGAAATATACAGAGCTGGGTGTGGTGGCACACACCTGTAATCCAGTATTTGGGAAGCTGAGACAAGGATTGCAAGTTCAAGGCCAGCCTCTGCAACTTAGACCCTGTTTCAAAAACAAACAAACAAAATTTTAAAAAAAGGGCTAGGGATACAGCTCAGAAGTAGACTGTCCCTGAGTTCAATTCCCAGTACCCCCGAAAAAATACAATACATTATCAATATCTGTACTCACCCTATTCTGCAGTAGAATACCAGAACTTATTCCTCTTACCTAACTATAACTTAATCCTCAGTGATCAAATTCCCCCAATCCTTCCTCCTCCTACTCTCTGTAGCCTCTGGTAACCAATATTCTGCTTTCAACTTTAGGAAATCAGCGTTTTAAAATTCCACATGTGATTGAAATGTGATATCTGTCTTTTGGTGCCTTCCTTATTTCACTTAATATAATGGCCTACAGATTTACATTTTAAGTAAAATAAATGTTTTCATTTAAAACTTGTATTGAATGAAACCTATGAAATAAACTGATTAAATCTATCATAAAGTTGAGGTCAAAGCTCTTCTCAGAAAGAATCTCCTGCCCCCCACCCCAAGTCACCCTAGCGGCCTCTATGCCCTCCCTAGGCCTTGGCGTCACCCCAGCGGCCTCTATGCCCTCCCCAGGCCTCGGCGTCACCTCGGCGGCCTCTGCGCCAGGTACCAGACCTCAGCATTCCTGCGTGTCACCCCGGCAGCCTCTGCACCCGTCCCGAGCCTCAGAGTCACCCCGGCAGCCTTTGCATCCGCCCCAAGCCTAGGCATCCTCCTTCATCACCCTGGTGGCCTCTGTGCCCACCCCAGACCTCGGCGTCACCTCGGCAGCCTCTGCGCCCGCCCCAGGCCTCGGTGTCCTCCTTCGTCACCCTGGCAGCCTCTGCGCCCACCCCAGACCTCGGCGTCATCCTGGTGGCCTCTGCGCCCGCCCCGGGCCTCAGAGTCACCTCTGCGGCCTCAGTGCCAGGTACCATTCCTCGGCATCCCGCCCCCCTGCATCATCCCAGCGGCCTCTGCGCCTCGGCAGCCACCCCGCGTCACTGGGCCCTCCTCGCCCGGCCTCAGACATCAGCGACCTCCTCCATGTCCCAGGCGGTCTTCCATGCCTTGGACCCCGGCGAAGCCACCTGAGACCCAGAGCCTGCACCTCTCTCCCCCACGCATGAGCCTCTGTGCCGCGCTCCAGAGCCGGGATACCCTCTGCTCCAGAGCCGGGATACCCTCTGGCACCACCACCCAAGACCTGCGAGACTCTCCGGGCTGTCTGAGGCAGACATCCCGGCGCTGCCACCTGAGATCTAGGAGCACACGCTCCCCTCTGGGACCCACACGTGATCCTCTGTGCTGCGTCTCGGAGCCTGTGCACCCCGAGGCGCCACTATTCGATACCCGTAGTCCGCACCTCCCACAAGCCTGTTCGAAATCCTCAGCACAGTGCATCAGAGCCCAGGCAACCTCCGGTAACATTGCCAGAGACGTGGAGCACGTGTGCATGCCTCAGTGCCCGCACCCAACACCTCGCATCGAAGTGCTCCTCACGTGCCAACACCCAAGCTCTGGACCCTGCATACTCCTCTACACACAATACTACCAGACAAGAGGGATCCACAGCCTGCAGCATACTGACCCAATTGGAACTACAGGAACCATCAAGTGGTCTCATACACAGAAAGGAAGATGATGCGGAGGAAACAGAAGCACAAAATGGAAAACACTGAAAATACAAGAATGAAGAACAGTGAGGAAACAAGAAACACCCACAATGCATCAACAAGTGAGATCACTGACTCTGACCTGCAGGAAATGCAAGACAGAGAATTCAGAATTTTGATCTTCAGAATGATGAAAGGTCTCAAACAAAGTGTAGAGGAGATGGAGGAAGTTGAGGCTCTAAGGAAGAATCAGAAAGGAACTCTGAAGCCGGGCATGGTGGCACATGCTTCTAATCCCAGTACTTTGGGAGGCGGAGACCGGAGGATCCGGGTTCACAGCCAGCCTCGGCGCTCTCTCTCTCTCTCTCTCTCTCTCTCTTTCTCTACTTAGTGAGGCCCTCTGCAACTTCGTGAGACCCGGTTTCAA